>CANSZD010003218.1:0-186153 GCA_947648045.1 Beta corolliflora | reverse complement strand
AGTTGACAATAAATGCAAAGTTGTAAACTTTAAGTGAGAAAAATAAGCAATAAAGAGAAGGCGGAAATATTTCGTAGTTCAAATTGACCTTGATACATCCCTGTGGGGGAGCAACAGGTTTTCTTTACTTTCTCAAATGGAGGAATTACAATGGAGAAGAAGAAGAGAGGAGGAGGAGGAGAGAGAAGGTTATATCTTTTGTGGCTCAGAAGTTTGAATCTTAGGGTTCTAAATGACTTTAGGATGCCTTATATATGACATCCTAAAGTTTACAAAATGACCGGAGGCCCCAGAAACATTAAATCCAGGGAAAATCCAGGATTAAATCACTTTGAAAACACGGAACGGCCCACGGGCAGACCAAGTGACGGGCCCGCTTTGCCGGCTCCAGGGCCAGCCCGCTGAGGTGCAGGGTTTTCCAAATGACAAGGCGCCTTGCCCGAGGCAGAACAGGAGCCACGGGCCGAGGCGCGCAGGCTGGCATGGGCCACGGAGACACCTTCCCTTGCTTCGGGCCTGCACGCCACTGGGTGGGAGAATCATCTCAGTAGAGAGTCGCGCCGCTCATCTGAGAGCTTGGGCTTCGAGCCTGAGTGCTCCTCTTCTTAGCTTTGAGAAATCGAGAGGCAGTATGTGATTCTCACCTTGACTTGAATTTCTCAAGACACCCCGATAACAACAAAAAACACTAATCGGACTCCAAAAGCTCTACCCCGCAGGGCCTCCGACAAACGAGAGGAGAGACCACCGAGTTCACACACAAAGTGAACTTGGTAGTTTGGCAAGGCTTAGCTCGACATGTCGGAGGGGTTCTCTCGGTACGGAATCTTCATCGATCGGCTCATAACTTATGAATGACATTCGGATGAAGTTGTACCTCGCATCCAATATGCTTCGTTCTTCCATGGGCGTGTTTTGGTTCTTAACGAAGTGAATGGCACTTTGGCTATCAGAAAATACGGACACCTCCTTCAGAACACGAGCTGATCTCTGACAGAACCTTTGAGCCCTTTGCCTCCTAGATGCCTCGGTAATTTGCCATGAACTCAGCAGTAGTTGGAAAGGCTGACATGTCACATCTTGTGGCAGAAGATTGCATAAGCGGCCGTACCTCCCTAAGGATGAAACACATGACAGAAGTTGATTTCAGATCATCGAGGGAGTCTCACGCCGTAGTCCGAGATCAGGTACCCGATCGCATAGGCTGAGCATCTTGGCCGGGCTCCAACAGAGGGTGGCAGGGTGCCCTCCCAGTACCTTCAGAAGCCGTTTCAAGCTTCCCGATGCCCTTTCCCGGGGCCTTGACATACTCACGGCTCACCATGCTCACTAGCTTGAGCAATGCTCAGAGCTAGAACATGCCATGGCATACGCTCCAGCTCCCAATGGCATAGTATAGGGGGATGTAGACCATGGCCCCTTTCTTCTTCTTCGGATCGAGGACAAAGCTCCTTTGGGAAGCTTGGAAGTGAGAGCAGGGGGTAGAAAGCGGGCTTTAGCATTGCTCATTGGAGGAACCTCTCGGAGAACCTTCTCAATGTACCTCGGTTTTAGCTGGGTAGAACGGCACCGTTACGTCGATCGTCTCGAATCTCCATCCCAGTATCTTCTTAGCTTCACAAGATTCTTCAGTATCAAGCTCACTACTAAATAGCTTCTTCAAATGTTGACCTCGATCAAATGCTTGCAAGCAGCCAACATATCATCAACACAAAACAAAGGTAAATGGAAGGAACCAGCTACAGCTCTTTGTAGTAGGCACGACTATCATAGGAGCTTCCTGTGAACTAAGGAGCCCGACATAAACCAAATCAAATCGCCTATACAATAGCCTAGGAGATTGGTTCAACCCATAGCCTGACTTCGCAGAAGCGGCACACATGCTCTTCTTTCCCTTGACCTCAAAAACATAGGTTGGCCGTCGTGTAGATTTCCTCCTCAGTCATGGAGGAAAGGGTCTAACATCGAGTTGGTGTAGCTCCAAGTCTTCCATAGCTATGGAGCAAGCAAAACTCTAATGGACGAGTGCTTCACGTGGCGTGAGAAAAAACTTCCTTGAAAATCGGCACTCAGCTTGAGTGAAACCCCTTGCATGACTCTTGTAGGCAGACCTCCAGGCTCCAGGGTGTGCCCTCTTTTCTCTTGTACCACACCCATTTACACCCAACGATCTTCTTCTTCTTAGGTGCAGACAACTAACTCCCAAGTATTGTTCTTGTGCAAAGGACTCCATTTCTTGCCTGTTGTGACCACTTGCTTGAATCGGGTGAGACATTGCTTCCTTGTAGAGCACTTCAGTGTAAAAAAAGTCCTCTCCCCCTCCACTTTGCCACGGTGAGAGCATATTGCACATTAGTCACACTCCTCAACATATCTTTGGGGAGGCTTAAGATTTGCCTTCTTTGTCTCTCACTAGCAAGTGTCTTGCGTTAGGTTTGTGGTGAACCCTCGACAGTCTCTTGGGGGAGAGGCATCATCATGTGAAGCACTTGAAGCTCCACGTTCTCCTCGGTGTCCTTAAATGAACCTACATCATTACAAATAGCAAGCTCCTTCTCTGGAGTGATCATATATGATTCATCGAAACACAACATCTCTAGAAGTTATTACCCTCCTAGATTTTTCACACCAAACTCTATATCCTTTAACCCCCAAACCATAGCTAACAAATACACAATTTTCTAGCTCTAGGTTCAAGTTTATCCTCATTTACATGAATGTAGACCGGACAACCAAAAACTTTCAAATTAGAATAATCACAAGGAGTTCCGAACCATACCTCTTGAGGAGATTTAAAGTTAAGGGCGGAGGAGACCGGTTCACCAAATAGCATGCCGTTGCAACCGCTTGACCAAAAAGATCTTCCCCAACTTGGCTTGGGAGGACGCCACATCTTGCCCTCTCTAGGAGAGTCCTATTCATCCTCTCCGCGCAACATCGTTTTGTTGAGGCCTCCCAACAGAAGTTCTGCATGGCGAGACAATGCCTTCATCAAAGACAATACTTAGTGAACTTCTTTTCAACAAACTCTAGGCCATTGTCGATTCTCAAAACCTGGATCTTCATATGGTCTTGCTTCTCAATCCCCATAGTCTTCCATTGAAGAAACACATCAAACACACCATCCTTGTGCTTCGAGAAAGAACGACCACACCTTCCTAGAGAAATCATCAATTATTGTGAGCAGTAACTACAACCACCCAAAGAAGTCTTCCTAGAGGGACCCCACAAATCCGAATGGATGTAATCGAGGGTCCTTTGGTGTTGTGTTGCGGGCTTGAAGCTAACCCGCTTGTGTTTACCAAACACACAATGCTCACAAAAGCCAAGGTTGCTTAGCTTCACATTATCTAGCAATCCCTTGCTTGCAAAGTTCGGACATTCCTTGCTCTCCCATATGACCAAGCCTCAAATGCCAAAGCTTGGTATCATCGTCACTCATAGTGGCGGTGGAGACATTTACCGAACCACTAACCATGGAACCTTGTAGTACATACAAGCTTCCCCTTTTAATACCTCTTCATCAACACAAGTGCACCCCTCATAACCTTGAATACTCCACCTTCCGCTATGTACTTACACCCATTGTTGTCAAGAGTACCAAGAGAGATCAAGTTCTTCTTCATTCGAACTTATGGCGCACTTTGGACAATGTTCTAACCGTGCCATCAAACATCTTGATATCCACGGACCCCATGCCAATCACCTTGCAAGTTGCATTGTTACCCATGGTGACCGTGCCTCCATTATACTCCTCATATGAGGTGAACATGTCTTTGTAGGGTGTCACATGAAAAAGAACATCCCGAGTCCATTATCCATTCACTCTTGCTCTTGAGCCTATCATGAGTAACAACTAAAGCTCCACTTTTGCCATCGGAATCAACATAGCTTACATCGGCGGAGTTCATGGGTTCCTTGCCTTTCCCGGGCTTACTATCCCCCGGATTGCTTGTTTTTCAACTTAGGAGCATTCGGACTTAATGTGCCCCTTTAGATGACAATAATTACAAGTCTTGTGCTTATTAGAATTGGGCTTCTTTGACTTAGAACGCCACCTATTCTTACCACCATTACCACCTTGACTAGTAGATGCAACATCATTTGATCTACCCCTAACAAACAAGCCATCACTAGAGTTTGATGATTTAGATGTCAATTGATTATCAATCAACTCCCTTTGTTTCAAAGCATCCCTAACATCATCAATACTCAAACCATATCTACCATACAAGATAGTTTCCCTAAAATGCTTGTATGAAGATGGTAATGAACACAACAACCAAATAGCCAAATCTTCATCATCCAAAGTCACATCAATATTTTGAAGATCCATCACAATAGAATAAAACTCATCAATATTTTGCCATGTAAAGAGACTCCAACTTCAACCATGGACCGTCGCGGAATCCTCCTTAGCAATTTCCCTCAATACTTCATTCGAGAGGCAAAGTTGTATAGCCGATAAGGCCTTCAAATCCACTTCTTCTCATTTCTCTTCGGTCATAGTAGTAGGCTTCTTCACCTTGCCCTCTAGAGCCTTGTGAACACCATTTTGAATCAAGATTGCCTTCATCTTCACTTGCCATAGTCCAAAGTTGATGGACCTATCAAACTTCTCAATATCAAGCTTCATTGTTGACATATCCTTCAAAGAAATCAACTAGAAACCTCCCAAACCTTAAGCTCTTGATACCAATTGTTAGAAATTAATGCAATTTCTAGGACCTAGGGTTTGCTAGTTAACTTCAAGTTCAACAATAAATGCAAAGTTGTAAACTTTAAGTGAGAAAAGTAAGCAATAAAGAGAGACAAAGATTTAACGTGGTTCGGTCAACCTTGACCTACATCCACAAGCAAGAACCTTGGAGTTTTCTTTAGCCTCTCTAATGGAGGAATTACAATGGAGAAGAAGAGAGAGAGGGGGAGAGAGAGAGAGAGTTATATTTTTGTGGCTAATTTGAATCTTAGGGTTCTAAATGACTTTAGGATGCCTTATATATGACATCCTTAAGTTTGCAAAATGACCCAAAACCCAAAACATTAAATCCGGAAAAATTCGATTAAAACACTAAATCGCGAAACATAGGAAGCCCCGGCCGAGCTCCAACCCGCCCGCCCTGGTAGGTTTTACAAATGCAACCGCCTTCGAGGCAGAATAGGAGCCACAGGCCGGGCCCGTCCGAGCCAAGCTATGGGCCCGCCCCGGCCGGGTCTCGGCCGAGCCGCGACGCTCCTGCTCGGGCCGCTGTGGTTGGAGCTTCGAATCTCTCTCTCTTCGCCAAGAAATCAAGGCATATATAACGGTTATCTTTCTCGAGGATGTTGTAGGCAATGATGATGATGATGACTCAGAGGAAGTGCCCATTCTAAAATACTATCGTGGGTGTCAAAGGAAACGGCGATTGGATGAGATTTTGCAGGCTGAGAATCTGAAATCACAACAGTGTTTGAAGGAGTGTGATGGTGCACCTAAGCCACTTCAATTGGCTTTGCCACCATCTACAAAAAGTGAAGCCAAGCCGGGAGGAGTCGCGACGCATTGTAGAGATAATAAGAAATGCATATGCAAGGGATCGGAAGTGCGGCCAAGGGTCGATTGGGTCCGTTATTGGATTGATGGTGATGGACATTGGTGAATCCGAAGATTCATACAATGAGAAATTTTTTCTCGCAATGCTCTCTCTTTTACAAGGAAGACTCATTAGAGTGTCAAATAAGAGTACTCTCAAATAAAGAAAACTTTTTGTTTACCAAGAAAATGGATTTCTTAGCGGTCTTTGTGCCTCGACATTTCATTATTGGACGCGTGTTCCAAAAGCTTAATATATACATGCAACATTTCTCTTTTTAACAAATATCATTAATCCCTTTCTCTTTATTACATGAGTCTTCTACCTTTCAACTCGCCCTATCCTCTTTTTAATATTTGTGTCGATTGCAAAATGTTGTAGGCATAAACCAAAATAAGTGAAACAAGTTAATTTTGTGCGAGACAAGACCCATAGGCATGGGAGAAACTACATGGGGGGCTGGCAGGGCTGGCCCCTGCAGCTCAGCCCCACGTCCCATATTTATTTAGTTAGGCCCCTGCAGATATTTTGTTTATATATTAAATGAGACCTTCAAGTCCCGTTGGCTTGATGGTTAATGACTTGGTGAAAAGTTTGAGTGGTTAGGAGGTTGAGTCCTCTTAACAACAAAAAATTCTACCAACCCTCTTTTTTATTTTTCATTTCCTCCATTTATTTTATTTAAATTGACCATTCAACCCTGAAGAACTTTAAATTCGTTGCTTCACCTCCGCCCATAGATCACATATATGACTAAACCATAATTACTAGTTGTAGGCGTGTTTTTATTTCGCCTACGCGGTGTGAGCGCGTATTAGATTTGACTACCCCATTGTAAAGGTACTATTGAAAATTGTTTTGAAAGAAGTCGCCAACAATTCTTTTTAGGAAGAATCATAAACCTAATTGGATATGGGAAAACCATAGGGACAAACTATCTAATGTAGATTTCCCGTCCCCGACTCCATAGATGGTCAAAATGAACCAAAGATTGAGTTCGGAGGTGAGGGTACAATCTGATCGGGAACCATATTGCCCATTGCCGCTCTACTAAATATCGATTCATTACAGATTTTATGCCAAAGAATAATCATATAATATTTTAAACACCCTTAAAAATATTTAGTCTAAGTTGGTTCGGAAACACATAAAAGGACTATTTTTTTAGTGATATGTTATTGTGCAATCAAATTACAAGGTTCCTAAAGGTTGTCCAAATGAATCGATTAATGTTAGAACGGTTCTTTGGGTCTTTGATTAGCAAAAATAACATGTGGGTGATAAAATTAATAAAACAGGACAATCATATAATATGCATGGAATGATCAAAAACATATAATATACAAAGGCAGAATAATAATAATATGAGTATAAAAGAAAGTATAGAAAAGGGGTTAGAATATACGGTAGAACGATTATTACTTAAAGATCTACATCATGAAATAAATTGTTAGTAACTTCAATATAAAAATAGTTAATTTATTCAAGGATCCTCGGGAATTATACCTATGCGCTTAGATTGAAGAGCACAACGATCTTTAGGCGGAGCAATCGTGGAACCAGGAACGCAATATGATTAGGAATTGAAATTGATTTGAAACAATTGAAGTGTTTGAGTGTTTGAGTATTTGGAGATTCGAAGTGTATTTCGAAAATATTCGTAAGTTTGTGTATGCGTAAAATAATAATCCAAAAGCCCTCCGTAATTTGGGAAATCACAAGTATTTATAGGCAAAGAGAACCGTGCGCCTCACGCAAGCCCCCGGCGCCGCGCAAGCCTACGTGCGGGCGCAATGCCACACGTCGGCGCACATTGGTGTGCCTCATGCGACCAAATTGTCCAATCGATTCAAACATGTGTCAACGCGTTTTTGAAAAGATAGAAAAGAAATTTGCGTCTTACACGGGACTCGTGTCGACGCTAGGACTCGTGTGAGTCACAAGTCCACGTGTCGCGCTCATTGGCTCGTCCGACGCGCTTCGACCAATGCGCTCGGACGCACGTGGCGCGCAGCGCAACCGCCGCGTCCGGCGCATATTCCAAAGATATTCGTTTTTTATTCTACGCGTCTTCCGAAGATACTTTTTTATCCCTAAAATCCGGGGATTGAACTTTACTGGATAAAAAAAATCCGATTTGTATTTAAAATATTTATCAAAGATAATAAAAATATTTATAAAAAATATTTATTAAAATAATAAATATTCAATTGGGCTCTTCAGAGGACTTAAAACATTTTATGGGTTTAAAATACAATTAATCATCATGAACAATTAATTGGAACTTTTGAATATCATTTCAAAACACAAATTTTGGATTGGTTCTTTAGATCGCTCTTCCGTGGGTCGCGCCAACTAATACCGCGGTATGTTTCATCATTGGATCCTTAAATGGGGACACGACATGTGTCTACACTAGTCATCCTATATAACCAGAATTAGAGTTGGTCACCACACCACTCTTTTGTCATGAATGTCATTTTATAAGTTAATAAACTCATTCGCTAAACGCGCCTCTTTTTTTTCTCATTAACGCCCGTATACATACTTAATAACCCCTTCTTATGACGGAATTTATCATGAATGTGTCATTCTAATCCAAAACTATATAAACCATCATGCAAATCAGATCAAACAAACAAAACACACATTACCCAAAACAGTAAAAAAAATTACTCCCCCAATTAGGACAAATGCCAAAACTTAGTTACCTCTTACTCTAAACTAATCACAAGTGTCATGCTTTACATAAGACCTCTTGCATGGTCACTTTCTACTCTTTTCTATTGTATTTTTAAGCTTCATCAGTCTTCCCCACTAAAATTGAGATACTTTTACTCATAGTCTAGTCTTCACTCTCCAGTCTCCACTGTAGTGTAGTGCTTGTACTCTTCTTTATTCTGCTGACTGCAAACCCCCCTCCATCCTCCATCTCAGGTTAATTCTCTCTCTCCTCTCTTTACCCCTCACCAAAAATTTAGCTACATTTTACCTTCTGTTTATCTAAGCATAGTTTCTGTTCTTTAATTCTACAGTAAATTTTTCACTTACTTTTTTTTTTTAACTAATTTGGCTTTAAATGTTTTGATGTTGTTGCAATTTGAGTAGCCCAGTTTTATGTGCTTGTGATTCTATGCTGTGTTTGTATGTAACTAGGCTAATTTGGATATAGGAAAAGAGAGAAAAAAAAGAATTCATCTTTATTTTGAGCTATTGGTTTTTGCTTATTAAGATTGATTGATTAATGGCAAAGTGATCCCAAATGTTGTTTGCTTCAGCAATTACATTGAGATTATTAAAACTAAATCCTGTTTTTACTAAATTTCTCTCAATTATTGCCTTTTTTTTCTCCTGTATTTGGTTAAATATAGTAAGCAAGTAGAATTTTGTTTGTGTTTTGAGTTTTTGCAACTTCTTTTTGGCCTTGAGTGGTTGTAACTTGTAACTTTGCCATGTCTTTTTATCAGTTTTTTAGCTTCAATTAAATAAATAAAAAAGCATCGATTTTATGAATATTTAGACAGTTGTTGAATAGTAACATATAGGTTGAAGTTTTTCTATGTTTTAGAAGTTATACCTATGAAGTGGGAAATTTTTCCTCTTTAGTTCTTTAGTGGTGTCATATGCTTAAACCTTAGTGGTAGATTATACAGGTTCAACTATCCTCCTTTCTAGGTGAGTTTATGTAGTTCCTTTCCTAATATTTTAGAGAAACAGCCTAATCCTTTAGTTAAGAAGCGGATCGAAAATTTTCGATGAAATATACAACAAGTGTAGTGGTTGATTTGATGTGTAATAACACCGGATAAGGTAGTGTTCAGTTCAACCTATTTTGACTTATTTTAGGAAACAAAAAATTAAGATAAGTTCCAACAAGGTTAGATAAATTGAAATAAGTCATAATCAGTTGAATAGAAAACACTCCAAGTCTTGTCGGAGTTGTTTATAACAACTGATGACAGAATGCTAACTTGACAGCTTACTACTAGAAGCAAATATGATTCACTAGTCCTCTTAAGAGCAAATTATATTCAAGATTTATGATATGCATAGCATCGAACTACAACATGCTAAGTTCTAACAAGATTTGTGATTGATTTGACATAGAATTTGTATCTAAAATCCAGATATAAACCACAAACGAGATGAATGCAAATGATGATTGTTGTTTTCTCCTTTACTTCATCTTGGGCACATATTTTGGCCCTGATCTTAAAGAGGAAGGAACCAAGATGTCCGCTTTACAGAGGATAGCGGAAGGTCTTCCACCCTACACATTGGAGCAATTAGCAGGGTCCCACATGAGAATGTCTGAAATCGAGCAAATTTACTATTATCTACTAAGGAAAGTGGACAGGTCACTTGCAGTCAAACTACCCGTATTTAAACAGTTTATCCAAGGCAATCATCCTTCCGGGGGTGAAGACTTTCTGACACTCTTTCCTTCTCATTTGCATCCCCTAACCGAATCACTCAACCACAGTAGAATTATAGCAAATGTTGCTTTTATTAGAAATCCTGCTATCTTCTATATCCAGCAAGAGGATATTGAAAGGTTCAAGAGACTAACCAAGCTAGAAGATTTCTTCATAGAAAATAATGTTGCTAGACTGCCTAATGGTATCTTTCTGGAGGATGATGTAGGCGATGATGATGACAACTCAGAGGAAGTGCCCATTCTAAAATACTATCGTGGGTGTCAAAGAAAACGGCGATTGGATGAGATTTTGCAGGCTGAGAATCTGAAATCACAACAGTGTTTGAAGGAGTGTGATAGTGCACCTAAGCCACTTCAATTGGCTTTGCCACCATCTACAAAAAGTGAGAGATGGTCCTGGTATAGTTATTCTCCCTTCCCAGCCAAGCCGGGAGGAGCTGCATCGCATTGTAGAGATAACAAGAAATGCGTATGCGGTGACTGGAAGTGCGGCCAAGGGTCAGATTGGGTCCGTTATTGGATTGATGGACATTGGTGAATCCGAAGATTCATACATGTTCCGTGTTGCTCTTCCGGGAGTTAAAAGAGAAAACAGTAAGTACTAAACTGACTATACACATCTCTTTCAAGCTTTTACCAAGTTCTAGATCACATGAGTTCGGTTAATTTAAGTCCTGTCTTGAATCTAACTTGAAACACAACGTTTCCAGTTGGTTTTGGCTATTTTTAGCCTCATTTCAGTTCCAGCTCACAAAATCATAGATAAGTTGCAGTTACTACTAGTCCTAAGATTGCATTCGTAACCCAATTGTTGGGTTGTTTACGGAGATTTGGGTTGGATCACCATTTGCCAGCAAAATGCAGAACTGCTGCAAATTCATTTGTGCTTACAACTGCTTCTTGATCTTATGAATGCAGGAGCATTCCAATGCGAGGTTCAGAGCGATGGCAGGGTGCTGATAATGGGAGAAACAATCACAGGCGAGAAGCAAGTTCACCGCTACTCTCAAACATTCGTCATGCAAACACAAAACCTGTGTCCATCAGGACCCTTTTCAGTCTCATTTCAGCTGCCGGGTCCAGTTGATCCTCAACGATTCTCTGGTAAATTTGGTTCCGATGCTATCCTCGAGGGTGTCGTGATGAAGAAAAACACTTCAACAAGATTAATTAAATCTGATAGTAAACCATGACCTCTATTAACCAGAAAAACATGTCCCATTGCTAACCCAGTAATCAATGTTGTTTTTTTGTTGATAGACTTGACACCATGTGTATATATTTTGGAAATAGCCAACTTTCATATGATCAGACTGTAAGAAGACTGTCATCCTAAACAATAGTACTTCATCTTTGTCTTGTGATAAGGATATCTAGTCAAAATAAAAATGTTGCATTTTGGAACGGTGATAAAGAAAAAAAAAAAAAAGGGTTTTTAAATGTAGACCAAAAAAAACCTAAATTGGTTATTTGTTTTTCCATGCCTAATGTGAGTGAAAAATGTATAATTCAGTTGAGAACAAAATTTCGACTATGACCCCGTCCTTGAATGAAGGCTTTGACATTATTGTTGTAGTACTCCTACAAGGGTGCTCCGAAAATAAATACGGGACACTTTGAACATGTTTCCATGCCTGACACAGTGAAAGGGAGCAATATGAAAACCCATAGGGTGGCTGCTTATCCTACAAGTATCACATTTCCTCCACAAGTCCTCAAACAACCGATCAGTTGGAATTGAATGACTGTTCAACCGACCACGGAAACGGCTTCGCAAACTTATAAAAAAAAAAGGGACCATGAAAGCTTATAAAAAAAAGGGAACATGAAAGCTTCATGCATTTAAAAGGGCAACCTTACACCAATCATTCACAAAAGCTGAATACAAATACTAGAAGATATCTCTACATGAACAGCAATAACACGTTTGTAGGGATAACGCATGCATTAACTCTTCCAAAAGGCTTCAATAGCAGGAAAGAGAGAATACAAAACTCAAAACAGAAGAAACTGTCCTGTCCTACTTATGCATTCTAATTCGGTAAAGAAGACCAAATAATCTCTATTAGCAGAGCTATTAATGACAGCCATTAAATCAAGTACCTCACAGAAACAGCAGAGGTTATAGCAAACTACACAAGGTTAACAAAAGATAGGTTCTATCAAAGATAAAGCTACTCTGATTTTATAGATTATCAAATTCTCGCTCTATCCCCCAGCTCGCATTCAGCAACTCTAGCATTTGCGTCCTCACTCCCATCTGCCAAGAACCAGCAAGAAGGTTTATTTTGTTAGAAATGTGCATATTTTGAAGAAAGTTCAATCAGTTAGACGAGAAGTGCAAAAAAACCAGGAAAAGAAAATGACCGTCTGTTCAACTGGCCACAGAAAGGGTTTCGCGGGGGAGGCAAAGTACAAAGAGGTCGTATAATTCCAGCAAATCTACAATACACATACAAGTGTGCGGACATCTTGAACATGACTCTTGCATCAAATAAATTTTGTAAGTTGACCGTTGATCAAGAATTCATTTGTTATATATCGGGTGTATCATTTTTGTTCATTTGGAGCTCTCTCTTATTTGCTTGTTTGGAGCCCCCAAATGAGCAACAAAATAATCTTGGATGCATTATGCGCACGGCACATCCGGGTGTATGATAAAAATTGACTAGTAACAAGGTTATCATAAGATATGGGGCAACTTTTCATGTAAAATTGGGTGACTTTGACCATTTTCTTGTAAACATCTCCTAAAGTTCAGAAATAAATTTACCTTGTTAGCAAGTAGAATAATTGAAACAAGAGCCACCTCTAATTGGGATCTCCTAAACCACACCCTTGTTAGCTAATAGGACAACAAAAACAAAAGTCCCTCTAAATGGGATCTCAAAAAAGCCAAAGTAAGTATGAATTTAAATTCAAAAGGCCAAACTTGAAGAAAAAAAATCACTGCATCATATAATTTTGCATCTAAATGAGTAAAATGAGCTGTCTCAAGTGCCAGTTTATATTAAGGTGACAACTTAAACAGACGTTTTGGCTACAAAAATCATCCAAATAACAAAATTTGTAAACCCTGTCATTTAAATGCAGATTGGCCATAATCATCATTTCATAAAATCTTTTACAGTTAGGATTAATTTTAGATCGAATACCCCATTAAGAAGTTTTCAATTAAGGATAAAGCATAACAATCCCAAAGCAAGTGCATGTCATTCTAAACTTCTAATGTGTCTTCCGCACTCTTTATCTTTTTAGTCAAGCATCTAACAATGTGCTATCAGTCAGTGGGTAATTTGCTATCAAAATAAGTCCAAGAAGCAAAAGGTACCTACCTTTACATTAAAGGATGCTAAGCATCAGAAGAAGATTGCTGCCGCTGAGGCGGTGCTTGAGGCCACATTGGCTGACCCATGTATGGCTGAGACTGCGCTGCATATGGATTAGGATTTCCCATCATCACACCTGGAGCTCCGGCCTGGGCTGGATTCTGTCCTGGAGGCATATAGTAGTAGGGGGAGTGCATCTGCAGGCCCAGCAACAGGCATCCCTGTACCCCTTGGGAGAGTGGCAAGCACATCATCCTTCAAATCTTCCCTTGGCACAATGTCCACCAAGAAGTCAAAGATGTCGGTCCTCGTGATCGCTGCTGCAATATCATTTTTCTGTAGGGTCCGTCGCTTGTTTTCCTCAGTGTGGTTCCATGATCGCAGGGTTAATTCAAGTATGAACATCTCACATGCCCGAGCAAATACAACAGGAGCCTCAGCGGAGATCATCCGAACATCCTCATCAGCCTTCATGATCTTCTTGATCCGTGCCAGGGGAAGGCTGTGGTTCTTAAAATCAGATACTTTCTCAATATCCTGGTACTGGCTCTGCCAGAATGACTGGAGTTGCTGTTGCAGCTGCTGCTGCTGCTGCTGATGGATCTGCTGGTAAGCGAGTTGGTGCTGAGCCATCTGTGCACCAGAAGGCTGTGCAGAACCATGGAGGGGACCCACAGACGTAACTACTGGTGCCCCAGTAACTTGATTTGGTTGGTATGCCCCACCGTATGGAACTTGGCCTGCACCACTCACTGTTCCTACGACTGGGGCTTGACCATGCCCTTGCTGGTCCATTCTGCAATTAACACAAAATATATAACAAAAAGTCTCATTTAATCTAGAAAGTTTTACAAACAATATTAATATCTGCACACGTGGGCTTCACAGATCAGATTTGTAGAGTTTGGAGAAAGATCAAATAAAAGACCAATAAGCAAAATAACAATTAAAACAAGATTGTTAGCAATATATGGGTAATTCACATTTGTAATTAACAGGGTGGCTTCATAAAGTTGACAATAAATCACCCCAAAGACATTCAGGAATAAATTAATATATTTAAGAGCTTTTACATTTTAGGTTCATAGGTTGGTTGCTACAATTCAAAGATAAAATTCAATTGATAGCATCGAAGTTGAGAGATGCCAACAATGACGACTACCCTTAACCTCGTCCAATCCATCTATTATATTGACAAGTGTCAGTTAAATTAAGAAATCAAGGAACAACGGATCTTCACAAAAATCAATGACAAATATCAAATCAATGCACTCCAAAGATGAAGAAATAAGTCAAGATGGAAGAATAAACTTATTATGTGATGCCATTGAGATATATCATCCAAACATCTCGCAAATTCAATTAAATTATTAAAAGAATGACAACACGATAATACAACATAAATGTAAAATGAGACACCCAGCATTGCAAGAGGACAATACAAGAAATATTAAGCTCTCTGTAACTGCAATATATGGAAAAGAACATTGACCCTAACGAAGAACACAAATAAATAGGTCAAAATTGCCAGCTTGATGGAAAAATGGAATGGGTCCCAATTCACAAGTTCCACTCTAATAGCCCGGAAAATAAGTCTACCTCAGCCCATAATATTAATCTACCAAAACCAGTCATGCAGCAAACCTACCAACATAGGTCATGAAGCAGGAAAGTATATCAAGACTAATAAATCAAACTGAAATAACCTGATAAAAGATAAAGATAATATTGACAAATAACTTGAATCATGAAAATGAAATGCAAGTTCAGGCAGCAGATTATACTCCCTCGGAGATCTATTCACTTGCCTTTTACATAGTCTACAATGCACAACTTTGACCATTAACATCTTCGATTACGTATTTGTAAAACTTATGAAAAAAATTATAATATAATAATACACATTAAGACAAATCTAACATCTCACATGATTTTATTTGTCATATGTATAAATTACAAAACAAGGTCAAAATTTTGTAACTTTGACCATATGGCAAGCCAGCACAGAGAACAGAAATCAAATTTTTATATTTAGATTGAACATATCACCTCCTCGAGCATTCCTTTTACCATTTTCTTAATCCACAATCTGAAGCTGTAAGCTTCTCCCCTAGTGTTGTCAGCTTAAGATACCAGCAAATTGAACCCATCAAAAACTTCAAAAGCCTTGACAGTTCTAACATCTCATCAAATAATGCAATCAGTCTCTGCAAGCTCGCGACGTTAGTGCTAATAATCCATGATGAGGACATTCACTTAAAGCAAATACCATAAAACAATCCTCAAACATAGCCATGTCCAATATACCAGATTTCAAGCATTTTAGCTCAAGTCATTCACTACTCACTACGTCTACAAGAGATTCTATATTCTCTCCTAAGTCCTAACTCCCCACAATAGTAGTCTCACAATCCCCCTCTAAATGTCCCATTTTTAAGGACATCTAAGAAACACTAAACTCCAGTGGTGCGTAGAAAGAGAGTTCAATGTCAAAAAAGTCATCGTAGAAGAAAATTAAAAATTTACTACAGAACAGGGAGCAAGACATTTTAAGCACCACTGAATTTTGTTCAGGCTTTAATTACCAAACATCTATTGGATGATTCTGGGAATACTGCTGTGAGGAGACAATTAAAAACACTAAATTCCAGTGGAGCGTAAGAGAGAAGTAAAAGAGTAGTTGTAGAAGAACAGCAGACATTTACTATATAAAATAAAGAGCAACACATATCAAGCACTATTAAAAATAAATTAAGGCTTTTATCACCAAAAAATCTGTTGGATGATTTATAGTAAAAATGCTTTGGAAGTTTAGGGAAGAGGAGATTCTCATGAAACCTTCAAAGACAATCCTCAAGTATACTCCAATGTCTAAGCTACTAATTCCTATCTGTTGGAAGCATACACCAATAGCATGTCCTAATAGCAAATCGAATTTATGAGAATGAGCATAAACACAAAACCAATTCATCAACACATCATTTTCACACAGCTACATCTCATAGAAACCAACAGCAGCATGTGTATGGTGCTCCCCCCCCTCCCCACAAATCCCCTTATACATACAAAAAACTCATAAACACTTAACTTTTTCCCATTTACCACAGCCTATGCCCATGTTGTCAACCACGCCCATTCTACCTGCAGCTTATGCCCATCTTGCAAACCATGCAGAAATTCCTTAATTGCTGGAAACAGTACAGGGATCATGCAGTAATACACCTCAATGAACAAGGTAAATTCATCTCAATCAGTATTTTGATTGTCCCTTTAAATTCTTTCGATGGCCTCTTACATCTAGCAATACAACCTAAACTCAAATAGGCCAATATCATCAAGAGTAATATATCATCTTAGGTCTATCTTCTGTCCATTAGATGTTCAATGTTTAGCAATTCTGTTTGACTGATTGACTACATAATTCTCCTTCCAGAAAGAGTATTCATTGAGACGCCACACAAATTTGAGAATAACAGGGTGAATTCCATCCAAAACAGTCAGAGTTCCACAAATCATCTTCATATGAGATGTTTTGAGAGAATCAAATGAAGATTCTTCAGCCCACTATTGCGTCCAATTGCGTGTTATATCCTATGTCGGATCCTCAACACTCAGACATGGATATGGATACTTGGACACTTCAATTAGGGCCAAAACCGAGGAACTTCTTCATAAAATAGACAAGTCAGACACTTGGACACGTATACATGCCCAACATGGGTACCCGAGTCCAGGAAACATAGACTATATCTATAAGCAATCTAAATATGAGAAAATGGTAGCAAGAAACAGTATGCAATAATGCAACACCACCTCCTTAAGTAACAATGAGGTACACAAACACCGAACTGAACTTCCAGCACAAACGGAATATAAGTGATAACCCTTTATCAGCAACCAAGAACTTTAAACCTTAAACTCTTAATCAGCAATAAAAAGAAGGATGAATATGAACAAAACATAATTTTCTTGCATACGTAAAAAGGTCACAACATTTTACAGGGATCCATCCAACAACCCTGCCGACACCAACCCTAAAAAAATAGAAGGATATACTATGCTCCATTTTGCATCTACAGGGGCTCCTTTTGCTACAATCCTTATGTGATCCTTGACATGGGTTGGAATATAATCTAGTGAAGTTCCAAATCTAGAATCACAAAAGGTACTCTAGCTTATATAGTTGTCTGCAACCTCAAATGTCAAAGTGAGTCAATTATTGGCAACAAGCTTGTGCACTACCCCGTTATGTCCACTTTTTGTTTCAAAAAGGACACTACTACTGCAACATACCAAAGTTAAACATGTTAAAAAAACAAAAAAAAAATAACTACTCACTCAGATTCACAATACAGCTAAGTTTACCAACAATCAGCTATAATATCCCATTTCTTACTCTCAACATCCTAAAATGCAGTGTTTCTATTTAACACCATGCTTCTAAGAGACTCACGTTCTTAAATCTATAACAAATCACTTCGCGACTTGACACCCCAACTACCTGTAATCAACTCTTCCCAAATCTTTCAATGAACCTGCACTCTAACTTACCTAATATTTCTTTTGAGAATTCCAATTTCACAAAACTGTATAGCTTAACTAGGCGTCTACACCAGATGTAAGAAGCGAGATAGATGAAAGAAAAAAAATTCTGACTTCAACTAAGATGCAAACAATATTATGGGGATACACTAAATTTGTCACAAAGTTAGATATTACAAACATGAAATATTATACCCTAGGCAAAGCTAAAAATACATATAAAAGTTTGCCAAAATTAGTTGCATAGAGAGAGTGAGACAAATGGAAAAGTTGGCTTGAAATTATTGGACATCTTATTATAGGTGGTCCAGAAAAACCTCCCTGTTCACACATACTTAAACATATCTGCTAAGCATCAAAAACCAGGGGGCAATAAGACAATAACCAATAAGAGCATATTCAGC
The DNA here is from genome assembly GCA_947648045.1 of Beta corolliflora. Lineage (NCBI taxonomy): Eukaryota > Viridiplantae > Streptophyta > Magnoliopsida > Caryophyllales > Amaranthaceae > Beta > Beta corolliflora. The sequence continues at coordinate 167,867 of CANSZD010003218.1, read as the reverse complement.
AGAATACTTCAACAAGACCAAATTAAACCTTGATTTGACAAGAAAAAACAAGAGGTAAAAAGCAATTAAAGAACTTAAAAATAGGCATAAATTGCAATAAAAATGAACTAACCGACCGACAAAACATCAATTTTACTTTCTGGGTATTCAAGTAGCTGCTTATATACAGTATTGAAAATGATTGAAATCACAAAAACAAACATTTTCTTGGATTTCTGTTGTCCAAAATTTGCAACAAATTCAAATTGACCAAAACCCAACACAATAGGGTCCAAATTCAATACTATTATCACTCATTGAACTATAATCCAACAAATTACATGCAAATCAAAAAATTTACTCCTCGAATTATACACCATGCAAAAAAGGGAGAAAAGATAAAATTACCTTAATCAATGAATAATATGAAATTCCCAGTAATTGTTGCTCTTCTACTGAAACACCAACACCTAAAAACGGGAAAAAAAGAACAAGAATTAACCCATCAAAAAAAACCCATCAAAATAAAAATTAAAAAAAAAACAACAAAAAAAAAATTGCATGAATTAAATGCATTAAAGGGTGCCCAGAAATTAAAAATGTTGTCTTGGGACATTGATCCCATGATTTGGGGAAAAAATAAGCGGGAAATAATACATAAGATAACAATATAAGAAAAAGATCGTTTTTTTCCTGTTTTTAGGGTTTTGATTTGATAGAAATAACCTCAAAAAAAGAAAAAAAAATGGAGAAAATGAAGAGAGAGAAAGTATAGGAGTACTTGCAGAAGTTTGAAGAAGGGGCTACGAACAAATGATTCTTCTGTTGTTTCCTTTGATTTTTCCTTTTTTTTCTTTTTTTTTTCTCTTTCTCCCTCTTTTCTTGCTTTTCTGGCTCTTTAATTTCCCTTTTTTTGTGTTTGATCAAAGCAAAGAAAGGAAGACGAAAAAGAGAGTTCGATTCTGTTCTGACTTAGCAATGTCAGAAAATAGAGTATGACGTGGCCTATTATTTTTTGAAATTAATAGTAATAAATGGTGTTTTAGCTTTTTTTTTAGGTTTTGAAGATTGACCACTTTACCCTTTATGGCAAATGGAAAAATGACCTTGCCATTTGAGAATTAAATAGTCCTTTATGTCCTACTCTCACTTCACCAACTATAAACAAGTTAAAAGTTGCCTACTCTGTCTAAAAAATCCTAAATAGAAGTATAGGATTGCCGATGGAGCTGGGTACTGGCCGGGTCGTGTCGGTCCAATTGAGGGGGATAGAGGGTGGGGCTGGCAATCATGACTGGTTGGATCGGGTTCGTGCTCGGATCGATAATAAATGGGTTAAAAATCCATCAACCCAAACCTAACCCATTTAATAAACAGGTTGAAAAACTCAACCCTGACCTAACCCAATTAATAAACGAGTTACCCATATAACTCGTTTAGCCCATTTAACCATAATTATCATTATATTGAAAAATAATTATTTTATTAAAAAGTTAAATGAACAAGTTCACTATTGAAAATATGCATGTTTAGAGTTTCTTAAAATAATTATGACTTATTTTAGCGATATTTAACTTCTTCTTTTTAACCAAAATTTAGATTTATCAATATATTTTTTTTCTTGAATTTGCTATATGTTCAAGTTAATAAGGTCAAAACTGGTCATTTTCAGGTTGGAAATGTCAACCTGCACCTAAACCATTTAATTAAATGGATTAATCGTGTCAACCCATATACTTAATGGGTCAAAAATTCAAACCCTAACCTGCTTATTTCGGGTTAAGTTCGGGTCGGATTGTCGCATTGGGTCAACTTTAGCGGCCTCAATAGAGGTTCTCATGTTACGTTTCGCTGGATGTGTAACAGACGAAGTAAAAAATTGTGTTGGATTAGGCTAGTGCTAAAATTTCAAAAGAGGGACGCAAGCACAACCAGACCCACATGTCGTGGCAGTGGCCACTCTTAAGGACTTTCTGTTTATTCTTTATTGGTTGAAAATGAGTAGGACAAGAGGTGGATAACCCATTGTACTTGTGTTGGGCTTGAGCCAAAATTTGCAAATGGTGTCTATGAGCGACCCACCATCCACCATCGGGCCTCTCATGTTAGATCGTGCTAGTAGCTAGTGCGGGTCAAGGTCAGGATGGCCCTTGTGCCGGCCCAACCATGCACAACTCTAGTTAAGTTAGGAAAGTGTACCGGTTCAGGACCGGACCGGATCGGAACTGGTTGGATCGGTGAACCAGAATCTGATTTTTTTTTTGACCGGGATCGGACCAGAAAAATTCCAATCCGGTAATTTTTCGGTCCGGTTTTGTACCCGGTGGACCGGAATTTGCATTTTTTTTTTGAAAAAAAATCTTTTTTGTTTAGATTTATACATATTTATAAATTAGATACATTAAAATTAAATAATTCTAACAACAATAATCTTAAAGTTAATAAAGAGTATGTTTTTAGTTCTCTAACTTTATAACTTTGAAATTTTTTAACCTTTAAACTATTTTTTTACTAAAAAACAGAATTTTCGGTCCACCGGTCCAGATCGTAATGTTTCGGGTTTGGACCGGACCGGAAACCCGGAATCCTGATTTTCGGCGGATTGGGGACCGGACCGGAATCCTCAGTCCGGTCCGGTCCAAATTCCGGTCCGACCCTACCCTTTGCACACCCCTAAGTTAAGTATATATATAAATAGTGCATATACTGGTGGTGTTTTTTGAAACTAACTTTCTCAAACACTCCCTATTTTTCTGTAAAATCCCCTAAACTCTCGTCAGTTTTTCAAAATTATCAAAAATTTCATTAATACATGTGACATTTTTGGTATTTTTGAAAAGATTGATGGGTAATTTTGAAATTTCTAAAAGAAACATAGTTATATGGTGTTTTGAGAAGTTATTTTCACAAAATTAAAAAAAAAATGTCATTAATATATACACTATTTCCATGCATTTTTGTATAACTCGGGAGTTTCTCTTAATCCCGAATGTAGAGTTCTTTATTGAGGCATTATATTAGTTCCTTTTGTTTGTATCATATATCTTAATAAATCTTTTAGCCAATACTTCATTTGTTCCATATTACTTGCGAATTTACAATATACTCTGAAGTTTATCAGAGTTACTCAATTGTTTAACGTAACACTCTTTTATGAATCGCAAATCGATCAATAAAAAGAGCAACAACGAGCCAAGTAGAAATAAGAAAATCCCAAAATGAGTCGAACTTTAATAAATTAAGCTCGATGGACTGCTAAAGCTAAAGATCAAGCTCGACTAAGTTAAACAATTCTGAACATGAAATTCATTTATATCCCTAACCATAAGGGGCTCCTTCTTCAACACTTGTCATATTTCATATATCTTGTAGTTGAGGCGAAGACAAGCAACTTCTACGGGTAGCATTACTTAGTAATCTTCATACACCCATTAGAAAAAAGAAAATAAGTGCAATATATAAGAGCACCATTAATGATTGCTAGAGAAAAAGATTGTGGGGTCAATCTTTACAAAAATGCAACTTAATGATGGCTAGAAAAAAGACTGAGTCACGACAATTAGGGCTGGCAATCAGGTCGGTGTTGGGTCGATTTCAGGTTGACCTGATTTATATTTTAGGTCACTTATCCTAACCCAAACCCGACCTGATTCTGATTTCAGGTCGAAAATCATAACCCAAACCCGACCTTATCGATTTCGGGTTGACCCGAAACCAATCCAAAATGACCTGAAATGAAATTCAACTATACAAGCTAAGTTATGAAAGTATGGGTTAATGACATGAAATGAAATTTAGGTGATCCAAGAAATGGGCTTGGCCCAATACAAATAAGAATAACAAAAGATAGGTTGTATAAGTTATGAAAGTCTGGGTTAATTTCAGGTCGACCCGACCTGAAAATAATCCGACTTCTAAATCAGGTTATTTTCAGGTTCAAAAAGTCAACCCGAACCTAACCCATTATATTTTCAGGTCGGGTTGGGTCGACCCGTTTTTTTATTTCAGGTCGAAAATCTCAACCCAAACCCGGAATTTTCAGGTCAGTTTCAGGTCGGGTTATCGGGTTGGGTCAACTTTTGCCAGCTCTAACGACAATCGTGGTTTCGTTGCATGCCTTTAAAATAAATAATAAATATATCGTGTAATGGTAATAACAAGAGAGAAAAATATTGGATACTCCAAGTTAAAATGATTTTTATTTTGATTCATTGTTAGGGAGGACTGTTGGAAAAAGATTGCAGGATGATAATTTTTAGAGAAAGAAAGTTAGTAAGAAAGTGGGACGATCTTTTATTTCAATCAGCAATTATGGTACTCTAATATTATCCCAAACTTTAAAAAAGATCCAAAGAGTCTGAATTATCACATGCCTTATGATATAAAGTTAACTATGCATGTCGAATATCTTTTTTTAGCATTCTTATATTTGCAGTACTTTCTTATCTTTTTTAATTTATTTCCAAGGACAAGTAGCAGTATTCTTTTAAACGAATAAACATTTTCTGATTAACTACCTTAGAAAAATCGAGAAAATGAAATATCTAACATAATTAGGAAAAAACAATTTAAACAAATAATTATATTCAAATTACGATATCCTAATTATTCACCTATCACAAGAAGGTAAACAAACTTTTCTTCAAATTTTGTAGACTGCATTACACCAGGTTGAATTTTTATTTATTTGTTACTATTATACTTTTTTTTTACCACATTTTAAACAGGCCGGAAAGTCAATTAACCACCTTATGTATGCATAATAATGGATTCAACTCATGACCATTCATATGGGCATCTAAACAAGCTAGTCTCTTTGATTGGAGAATCACATTCGATAGATATAATTAGGCTTTGCAACAACTACGTAAGAAACTCAACCTTTTGTCCTCGGAGAATAGATTCTATATCAGCTGTAAAGTTTTCCAGTTATATTGGGGGACAATCTTAGCTTCCCCTAACTTTTACAAAGTTAACTCAGTTGTGTCGTGGCAGTTTACATCCCAAAAGAATCACCTTTGGTTGTACAATATACAGTCTAATTTGGTAGCAATTAACACCAATATAGCTCCTACCATGGTCAGAAAGAAAGACTTGACAAGTATCTCGTTTCCGAGCATCAATTCTACATACAAAGTTCATATTCACACGGACAATGCAAGCGGGTATGAGCTAGTCTTGTATTCTGAATTCTGATAGCTGATCATGCAAACAACTGACCTTGATCATACCGAAAACTGATCTCAATTCTCAATCATCAGTTTCATCACTGGCAGAAAGAAGCTCTGGCGCTGGCTTGTGTAGTTTATCTATCAGTAGTCCTAAGGATCTTTGCAGGTTATATTAAGGTGAAAACTTGGCTATAATGAGGCTTACAATGATGAAGAGAACATAGAGGCCAACAAGGCAGAAACCCCAGAACCTTGGAACCCGGAATCTCGACCAAGTCACAACTAGAAGTGACCCCATCAAGCTCAAAAACAGGAAAACAAATGCAATCACGATGCTGACGTGAAAATGGAGCACATATGGTTCAGGAAAGACTTTGGCTGTCTGTATTACTAAAGCCATCCCAAGCCCAACAAGCATGTTAAACATTGGGCCCGCAAAGCATCCTGCCATGGCCAATGCAGGCTGGCCGGCTTTGGCAACTGCCACATCAGCAACAAGATCCCCGACTGAATTCCCCCATGCTAGCACTGTTAGCCCCAAAATTGCAGGTGGCAAATTGAGAATCTGTCCTAATGCTGCGAGACAGTTGAGTAGTTCCCCGGCCATAGTGGATATCCAGAAAACACTCATTACAAATGCTACTAGCACAACAGGGAGTTGCTCGGTTTTGGGAGGTTCCTTTTCAACAATGTAGTGAAGAATTGCTAAAGAAGAGCTTGAGAAGAGTACAACTAACCATAGAGGAAGGTGCGTATGTGGAATCAAAAACATGACAGGATGATCCATGGGCATGAATGATTTGCAGGAGTAAAGAAATGCCAGTGGGCAAAGAGCAATATTTGCAGACTGATAAAATCGGCTCCACTCGGATGGTGAAGTCTGGGGAATTGTCAGCTTCAGAAGAATAGAGACAGGAATCTCCCATATCTTTGAGATCTAAACATAACAGAGAGAAAGTGGCGTTAGTAACTAAAAGAAGCTAGCTCAATCCTACAAAGAGTTGATGATTGCAAAGTCAAAACTCAATGACCTAACAAAACATGAATCAAAACAGATTAAATTAAGAAGAGAAGGGAAGCAGGTACCCTGCAATCACATATCACGCAAAGTAGTAAAACAATTTGTTATATTGTAGGTAGCTCAATGGCCATGCAACTAATTCAAACAGTAGATTCCTATTTCAATAATAGACTCTGACTGACTAGAATTCTGAAACTCCACAGTTAAGTCTGAGTGCCCTTATAAACCAGAGAAGATACCCACTAAGGCTCCATTAGTTTTGGAGGATAACATTTTCCACAAAATGATTTTCCCCATTTTCCGTTGTTTGGTTGGACAATGGTTTTAAAAAGAAAAACTAAGGTGGAAAATAGTTTTCCATCCCTTTGTAAACATTTTCCTACAAAATTTGAAGAAATACCATTTTCCTACACAATTTGAAGAAATACCATTTTCCTCCACTCTCTCGTTCCCAACATCCACATTTTCCCCTTCTTTGTTTAATAGTTTTCAATCAAACCAAACAAAGGAAAAACTAATATTGATTTGCGTTTTCCACCAAAAAAAATAAAATTCCATGGAAAATGTTTTCCGTCAAACCAAACGAACTCTAAAAACTGTAATGCACATGTGTCAAGCATTACCAAAGGTGATGAACCTATGGACCGGCATTCCATTTTTACAGCCTACTTAATTTTAACCTATTGCCATGGAGGGAGCTCCCGCACTAAACCAACACTTTCTATTTTCTGAGTGATTCTGGCAGTGGAACTCCCGCACAAAACCAACACTTTCTATTTTCTGAGTGATTCTGGCAGCCTGAGTGAAAACACGTGAATTCAACTCCGAAAGCCATCATTGAGCTAGCACTTGACCACTTCTAATTTCGGTGTTTCGTACTTATTCCAACTTCTATTGTCAGAGGCCAGATGTTCATTTTCCTTAATGGTCATATTGTCATCACTCATCCCTAATTTTACACGATAACTAATATTCACTTGTGTTTTCTATGGAAAATGTTTTCCATCAAACCAAACGGACCCTAAAAATTGCAATGCATATGTGTCAAGCATCACCAAAGGTGATGAGCCTATGGACCAGCATTCCAAATTTACAACTACTTAATTTTCACCTATTGCCATGGAGGGAGCTCGCGCACTAAACCAACTCTTTCTATTTTCTGAGTGATTCTGGCAGCCTGGGTGAAAACACATCAATTCACCTCCCAAACCCATCATTGAGCTAGCACTTGACCATATCTACTTTCAGTGTTTAAGACTAATTCCACCTTCTATTGTCACAAAGCAGGCGTTCATTTTCCTAAATTGTCATATGGTCATCATTTCTACTTTCAGTGTTTAATACGAATTCCACCTTCAATTGTCAGAAACCAGGCGTTCATTTTCCCAAACTGTCATATGGTCATCACTCATCCCTAATTTTAAACGATAACTTCAAATTCCATATTATTCATTGTTCAAATATAAGGAAATACTAGCAGTCACGAAACTCAAGAATACCATATGATGAGATTATCAGATGAAAAAGCACCGAGTTCCCACCCCGACTATGATTTGTACTGGCAGTGAACCATCTACCAGAATCTCTATCCAATCAAAGCTTCTATAGCCTAAGTAGCACACTCTGCTTGCCATGATTCTCATAAGTTGACACCATGAGCCCAGTAACAACTCAAATGCTATAACATGCTTATTAATTGTTCTAATTCTGAGTCATATTCGAGGAAACAAGACAATGCTGATAATATTTCAATATTTCATAGATCTTTGCAAACAAGCTAAAACTTGAACAACTGCTATAACTTGAACAGAACACCAAGTTTTGGGTAATTCACATACATGTAGTATATCCAAAGACGGTAGCATACTATTCGATATACTAATCATAAAACTGACTTCGAACCAATCCAACATCCGCCTCTATACAACCCGAAACCAACCCATTCCCCAAATCAAAGTGAGCAGCAACAAGTAACTCATATTTGCAACCTCACCACCAACACCAATAGTTGATCAATCACATAAACACAAGTTATCCAAATCACGCACAATCAAAAGCAAAACATAGACAACAATCAAAACATACCCCACAATAAAACTTAATTCAAACAAAAGGTGAATTAATACCTTCTTTAAAGCTGAGAAAAACCCAGAATAAGAACTAATTCCATGAATATGATCATCCTTTTTTTCAGAATCCAAAAACAATTCTTCACCCTTCTGCGCCTCAAAATCACGAATTTTCTTACACCCAGTTCCAAAATCCATCCAAAAAACAAACCCAACAAAGAACAAATAAAACCCAACAAACCCAACCGCCTGCCAAAAATACAACTCCCCACTCAAATACACATAAAACAGAAGAAACGCAGCCATCAAATAAAACAACACATCCCTCACAAACGACGACGGATCAACACAAAACGGCGCCGCATAGATCCCAACAAACCCAACAACAAAACCCGACACAAAAGTTCCCGCCGACAAAATAGCGCCGAAACCAGTACGAGGATTTCCGGCGGAAACAGCGGCGACGGAAGCAAAAACATCGGGGGCGCCATTACCGAGGGCAAGGAGAGTAACGGCAGCCATTGAAGGAGAGAGAGAGAGGTGGGAAGAAAGAGTTGTGACGATGAGAGAGAAGTGGGATTGTGCTGTTTTAATGAGGATGTGGAAGAGGAGAAGGAGGGTGAGGGAGAGAAAGAGGAGAGAGAAAGTTGGGGAGGTGTTGAAGGTGCAGTAATGGAGGGAGAGGTAGTTGAAGAATCCGCCATTGGAGGAGGTGAAGGTTGAGCAGGGTTGAGGTGGGGATGTGAGGAGGGATCTGTGGTGGTGGGGAGATGGGTTTGAGGAGAGAGAAAGTGGGGTGATGAGGAAGAAGAAGAGGAGAGAGAGGAGGATGAAGAGAGAGATTGATGGAGGTTTTAGGTTTTGAAGAGAGAATTCCATGCCATTAGAGATGGTATGGATGGAAATGGTGGTTTTTGTGAAGTTGACTATGATGAATTGATGATGAAGGGGTGTGAGTGTGGCTGTGTGGGTGTGTGACTTGTGAGAGTCAGGTGTGTACTTCAGAGTTGAGTGTTGAATGCGGAAGATTTTGACGAGATTTGCGCGTTTTCTCAAACACTGGACGCTGGTACGGACAGGTAATCTTGTGTTTTAACCAGTCTCAACTCTCAAACTTTTTCAAGCTTATATTTCTACTTCAATTTACCTTAAAATTCAACTTGAGTTAAAAAGTATGTTAAACTTATTTGAGTTTTTCACAAGTATTGTACACAATTTAAGTATAATTTTCACGAACTTTTTGAATCGAATTTTGCTATTCTCATTTAGAAAATTTCGGCGAAATCGAATAATATGGTTGCAACGAGCTAAGCTCATTAACAACCCGATGAGTTGACTAAAAACGCAAAAACCACAAAGATATCTTATAGAAAAACCCAGAAAAAAGTTTAGACTAAATAATTTTGATGAAATAAAGCACTTTAACTTTTGTGTTTTTCTAAATAGCTAACCCTTGCTCGAGTTTTATTTCACCCAAACTAGTATTATAATTTGTACGACATATTTACTTGTTTAAGAATGTATTTGATTGAAGTGGAACAATCCCAAGTTTTTTTGAGAGATAAGTTGAAGTCCCTTTCAAAGAGGGGGGATATTGGGAATCCCTCTTGCAAGGGGTAAGACTCGATCCCAATATCTCTAGGATCGGAGGCGGGGTCGTCTTGGAGATTTATGGTTTCCTGTTCTAAAATGGAAATTGGCCTTTTATTTCACGTAAGTGAGAGAAAAAGACCACATTTTCCACATAGAGTAGAGAGAATCGATATTAATTAATGGATTGGTTTTATTTTCGAAAAAAAATTTGATGACAATATTTGATGGAAGAAGTTAGAAAGTTAAAAATATGGAAAATTGAATTTTTGGTGAAAGAGATTAAGGAAGATGATAGTTGATAGCGTGAATTATGCAATCCGGAGAATGGAGATGTGGAGCATTTGTCGTTTACGGTTTATAAAAACATGAGACTTTTTCAAATTGGGCCCGTACAAATAAAATCAAATTTTTTGAATTGGGGGACATGTGCAAAATGGCTCTTTGCACACCAACAGCTAAGACCCTGATCGGAGATGATGTCAATACCACTAGGCTATCACCTGCTGCTCAGTGGAATGATCTAATGCAAGTATAATAAAGTATATATGGTGTTCCATATATGAGTTCGCTCCACATGTGGGTAGATGTGGTAACTAGTGACACGACATGCTTAATTAACCTGAACTTGATACAAAATTGGCGAGTTTGGGCTAAGGTTTTGCAACCCGTTTTACTCCTTTCTTACTATTGATTTTATTAGTTTTCCTTGGAATACTAGTTTGAATGAGTAGTTTATAAGAATCGGGCTAAGAAATATATAAGGTTGATTTATTGGGTTTATATATATATATATATATATATATATATATATATATATATATATATATATATGTAAGTTTGATAAACAAATCATGTAATCTGTTTAATAAATGGATCAGATTAAGGTTGAGGGGTTGTTGTCCACTGAATAAACATGTCGGATTAGGGTTGAGACCTTGAGGGGGGTTCAACCAATTTACTGATGAACCCAACACGAATTTGACATGACCTAACCTGTTTACCAATTCTACCTGAGGGTATGTTATTATACTTATACAAGTGATTTTAACTTATTCAAATTTCTTTCTAGAACTATTTCAAACTTTAATTTGTCTAAAATAAGTCAAAATAAGTTGAGCAAAAAACTTGTTGAAAGTCCCATCACATCCTTGTTCTAGTTTACTATAAATTTTCAGTCCAATGGGCCTATGAAGAGTTTTACTAAGTACGAAGTATTATATATGAGTAATATGACCACTCTTGTTTTGTTTTATTTGTTTTATTGGTTTTGCTTTTGAATCTGCAACAAAAATAGATATCATTATGTCAATGAAATTCTTGTAACCTTTATATCTGTTTAACACCTTACCACCAATATAAAAGTTTGAAATCTAGAAAATGCTCACTTTTTGAAATCTTTCTTACCACATCTAATGCGTGTATATTTAGTATTTTTGATAGGGGTTTGTTAAACGTCACCCCAAAATTACTTAAAATCGCCCCAATGACTATCTAAAAGTACCATTATACCCTTACTTTTTTTTTTTTACTTCAACTTAACTTCTCCCACCTACCATCCTCACCATCAATTCACCTTTTCTTTCATCTTCACCATTAACTCACCTTCCATCACTCTCATCCCTCACTCTCCATCACACACAAGAACCACCACCACCACCTAAACCCAAAAATTGTCAGACCCGCGGGAAAATCCAAGGCCACGGAAGAAGCTTGTCCTCAAGCCTCATACGGCGGCGGCAATCTTCAGGGCTACGGAGGCAAGACGCCGGCAAGAGGCTGTGGAGGCGGCGGCGGCAGCAGAGACGGCGGCAGCGGAGGCGGCGTCGCTAGTATTTTTTTTTTTTAAAAAGGCCCTGAATGTTTGACCAGGCCGTTCAGGCCATGGAAGGAACGAATTTTTTTTTCTTTTTAATGTTATTAATTTTCCGTATTTAAGAAAATCTTATATATGTTATTAATTTTTTGTTTACTTTATTAATTCATGAAAATGTAATTTATATTTTGATTACAAATAATTATTATTGTAGGATGCTTTATTATGTTTTGATTTATTATTATTTAATTTTGACGTATTTGTTGATAAATAGCCATCCGGGTTTCGACAATATGTCGGGAAAACACTTCCTGGGTTCCGTGGTGTGCACCACGAGGATTCAGGTTCGCGTCATCCCCACTCACGTGGTGTTTCCGCTTCAGTTAGGATGTCACTGATGAACCCGACTGGTTCGCGACGTCAGCTTCAGTTAGACGATGAGGGAGTTGGTGGGTCTTACGACATGAGGGAGCGTGAGGAGATGGATGACGATGAGGGGGAGGATGATCGGGTACACATACTGTTAGTGAGCCAAGTTCTGGTGTTCTTTACAATGATGATGTTAAGGATGCATTTATGCGGGAATTTGAGAGAGATGCAGACTATATACCCGATGATCGCTGGAATGTCCGTAAGGGTAGGGGTGGGCGGTTTGTACGTGGCGAGGGGAGTTCATCGACTGTTGAGAGTCGAAAGGGGAAGGGAAAGAAGGCCGATGACCTTAGCTAGAAGGTCACAGGTCTAGTTGCAGGAGGACCTACGGTTGGGTCCGTTATCCCTAGTTTTGGTGGACATGTAGGTATGGTGATTTAGGAGGGGGTAGAATTATCCTGAAGTGCCAGAACCGAGAGAGGAATTGTGTACGTTTGAGGAAGTGGGCGAGGGCGTTGCCTCCACCAATACAGGATCGTCTTCGTAGAACGTCTCTGTATCATATCCCATTTACTATGTTCACGCACATTGATGCGCCCTTGATCTCAGCATTTGTCGAGCGGCGGCAGCCTGATACGAGTTCTTTTCACCTACCATTTGGGTTCGCAATGGGGTACAAGTCTGCAATGGCCTCCATGTAATGTTCCTCCCCACAACCTGCACCTTCACATCGAATACGCCTAATTGCCTCATTGAGGTCCTCACCATATACCCAATGAAATTGAGCACCATTTTGATGCAACTCACTCACTACTGATCGGCGTACAATGTCCCAATTTTCTTGGTCAGAACAGAAAGCATCTGCTACGTATCAAAAACCACAATTACCATCGACAATTACATCATGCCAGCCTTCTATGTGTTCTTGGGTGGGTAATGGAAGTTTATGAAAGTATGAAAAAAATTCCATATCGAATCTCCATCCTACAAAGTTTATTATAAATCATTTTAATTAAATAAAACAATTATACGAAACAAACAATTAAAGTATATAAATAAATTTATTATTACCAGAGGATGATGACATGTTGGCCGACCCATATGATTTGCCACGACCCTTAGACGACCCAGAAGACTTGCCCATAACGTGCTCCCACCCACTTTTTTCCCGTCGCATACCCTTGTTCAACTTTCCACGACCTTTACTCGTCAGGTTTACTTGAGGCTCCTCAAAGGATGAGCGTTCAGGGTGGAGTTCTGAATGGATTAGCCGAGAAACAGACCTCATGACCGCGGGATCCCTAGTCTGTACCTTGGTCACTAATGACTGGAAGAACTGACGGTCCTGATCGCACTCCGATAGTATCTCAGCCGTATCTGCCCCATCACTAATGGCTAGTGTCCATCAAAATGGATCAACCTCCTGACAGTATAGGAGAAGCTCTGCTTGCAACGAGAAAAAGGTATGGCAAGCACATGGAATACCATGCGCACTCTCAACAACACATCCGCATTGACTCTAGTTTCAGTCCATCTCAGCTATTCTTGTAAGCTCTATCTGAATTAGCTCCAAACAATATTGACAACAAACACCATTCAAGGCGGTATTGTGGTATCCGATTTTTGACTGTCTTAATTAACGGTCTGAATCCCACGAAAGTCTCTCATTGGACTTTGAGTTTTAGAAAACTTGGAAGTCGCCACCCTATTAATATCTGAATAGGGACAGATTTATTTAATAAATCGTTTTAAAATCAATTTCAAGAAATATCATTTAAAACGATGATGACTTCATATGGATAAGGCTTTTTTTGAAAATTGGTCTTTCATACCATGAGATAGGGTTCGGGGTTTAGGTTAAGAGGTGCGAACATCTGGAACTCGTCTCCTCTTTCGTTCTACAGAACGGGCTCTTACTAAATGCGTTATTTTCCATTTTAAAGTAATCATGGCTATTAAAAAGAAAGAAAATCACATAATTTGCACATATACACATTAACCATTTTTATTTAGGACCAATATATCATTTGTTCATGGTAGGTTTGAGCACTGAAGTTGCACTACGTACCAATTATTGCGGGATCGGAATCCACTCATGGATCAAAGCCGTCGTAGTTCGAGCTTATGTCTCACCCTAAATGGCCAATTCCACTGGGGAAAGAAGAGGGGGGAATAGATTATGAATAACTCACTTTTAGAATTAAACAAATCTATTTGAAATGAGGTAATCACTCGAATTAGTGATTAAAATGGGGTTATGATAATCACTTTAATTAGTGATTAAATATGAAGGATTAAGATAATCACCTTAATTAGTGATTGAACATGGAGGTTAAGATAATCACCCTAATTAGTGACTAAACTTTAGAGGAAAGATAATCACCTTGATTAGTGATTAACAATGAAGAAAATAATCGTCCTAATTAACGATCATTACGGTTTAAGATAATCACTCTAATTAGTGATTAAATGGAAAGAATAATCGTCCTAATTAACGATTATTAAGGTTTAAGATAATCACTCTGATTAGTCATTAAATGAGAAGAATAATCGTCCTAATTAACGATTATTTAGGATTTGAGATAATCACTCTAATTAGAGATTAAATAATGATTGGAGATAATCACCCTAATTAGTGATTAAAAGAAGTTTGAGTTAACCGCTCTAATTAGCGATTAATCGAGGATTGAAATAACCACCTTAATAGTGATCACGTTTATGATTTTCGAGAGGTCTTAGAAGGTTTGCTTCCTAATTGAAGGCTTTTGAGAAATAATCTTAATTGAAGATTATTAAATCATTTAGAGAGAAATGATCAATTTGAGATTGAATTTGGATATTTGTGTTTGGCTAATTGGAATTTGGCCATTTAAAGTGAGACACGTGAAACGGCCTAAAATCAATTCGGAGGTCATAATTACCAATCTAATTATGTCAAATTATATGATTAATCCATTTGAATATGGAGAACACATTTTTAAAATGTAAGATGGATCATCATACAATTTAACTTAGTTAGATTTGCAATTTTTCCGCTTAATTGAAATTGGGTCATTTGATTTATATACTATGATATATTGGCCCAACATGCAATATTTGTAGCATTGGTTGCTCATTTTATTAAAAAGAGTTGTGGAATTATTTATGAAAATTATGCATAAACATCTCCATGTTTTTTATTAATTGAGTGATGCAATAATTATTTACAAAGAAACTATTATTACAACAATATGTACAAAATTTATGATCTATACAAATCTTCAATCTTGATTTTCACCATGATGCTCCTTGATCTTCACCTCCTTGATTGGGCTTTGGAATTCATGTTTATTTGTGAATTTGTGAATTTGAGAAAGTTAAAGATTAATTAACTTCTTTGATTTTGATTTTTTATGACAATTTTTATTGATTTTTATTTATATAATAAAATGAGTCATTTTAAGATAAACTTAAGATTTCATGTTTTTTTTTATTCACATTTTCGTATGAAGAAAACATTTTTTTTTTATGAAAGTTGAATTAATTACTTTATTTTATTTTTCAGATTGCACTTTTGTTCTTGCACTGACTTACAAAAATCATAACTTTCTGTATAAAGTGTTAAACTAAGAATATAATACATCTATGAATATATCAGTGAGTTCTTTATGTTGTATCCAAATTTAACAAGTTTTTAGTGACCACTTGAATTATGGTGAATTTTATGTAAAAACTAGTCAAAACAGGATCTTTATTCAAATTGTTCTTTGAGATCTAACTTATTGAACTTATTTTGAAGTGAATTTTAGTATGAACATTTTAGACACGTTGAAGAACTATACTGGAAATTTTCACTTGAATTGGACACTTTTAAGACTTTTTATTTTTATTTATTTCCTTAACCAAAAGTAAAATCAATTTTCTGGAATTTAGTGATTTACATGAATGGTTTTGTAAAAATGATGTAAAATTGTATAAAAATCATATGAACATGATTTTTATATTTTTGAAAATATACTGATGTTTTCTTCAAACTTGATGCTTTTAGTTTTATCTAAATGATTTTATTTTAAACTTTATTGACAGAATAATCCTAGGTGGTACTGGACAAAATCAGTTTAGCACAATAAAGTTGTATGATTTTTAATTATTTACAAAAAATTCGTTTTTTAGAAATTCCAAAGCCCAATTTCTGCAAACATCTTGTTCTTCATAGGAAAAATATTAAATCCTACCAACTATTCTGATAATATAGACGAAAAATGAAATGTAATACGAAATTAAAACTGATTATAATTACAGCATCACATTTTTTTTATGGAGATGTTTATACACATTTTTTCTTGAATTTTTTTATGAAATCATTTTTGGTGATGAATAACAACTTGATTAAGGAAAATCACATAATCACATTGTTTCCTAAGAGTCACCCCATTAGAGGTGACTATTCTAGTTGGGGTGATTTAAGGTTGGGAACCTATTAGGACTTCCACATACCCAAATCACTCCAAAGATTAAAAAATGATAAGAAGAAAACAAGGAAGAAGTTAGTAGATGATTAAAAAGATAATCAAAATAACAAGAACTTCAACTTTACCTTGCTAGCTCAATGATGCACTTCCCTTTTTTGCAAATTTTTCTACCTTTTTTGTGATTTTTCTTAATTTCTAATTGAGTTTCTAAATCTTCTAAATTGCTAACTTAAACTTTTTTTGTGTTTTTTTTTCCTTTTGATGAACTTCTTTTACTTACTTATTAAGACTTTTGCTTATATGAAAAGATTAAGGAGGAGAAGAGTATTAGAGAGAGAAGTTGTGAAGTTGAATTGTGTTTTTTTCAACTTCCTACTTACTAATTAAGACTTTGCTTAGATGGAAAAATTAAGGAGAAGAAGAGTATTAGAGAGAGAAGTTGAGAGTGAAGTTGAATTGTGTTTTTTTTCAACTTGGTTTTGAAGTGAATTTTGGAGGGTATTTATAGAGAAATGAAGGAGGTGAACTAGGGTTTCAAAGAGGTAGAAAATCAGATTTTTCATCCAAAAAATATGATTTTCTTCATCCCTAATTACCCCTAATGCCATCACTCTAATGACCTCACCCTAATGACATCATCAAATCTCTTTGGAAACATAAATATTCTTATTCTTTTTTAGATTTGCTCATTAATGAGGCAAAATCAGATTTTCAGAAATTATTCTTCCTAAAACATCCTAATATGCAAAAAAAATACATTGAAAATCGTGCAAACGAAACTGACAAGAATGCTGCGCCTAGCGCAGGAAGCTGCGCTAGGCACAGCACCTTGCGCCTGGCGCAGGGCTAGCTTGTGCGCTAGGCGCACAATCATGCGTCTGGCGCATGATTGTGTGCTTGGCGCACACCTGACCTTTCCGGAAAAAATCCGGATTTCCCCCTCTTACACATGGGATTTGATTCTTATTCTCACATCTTTTCATGATTCTTATTCTCTAACTAATGGATAAAGGATGTGTTTAGTGGATAAAGAATATATTCTTATTCTTTATCCAATGAACAATGACTTGACCATCAAGAAAACTGATTAATGTCGGTTTTGGGATACGACGAAAATCCCGACGCCTAATCGCGACTTGTTTTTTATTTTTTCGAAAGACTAATTTTCAGACAATTAATGAAAACTCGTCATATTAATGAAGACGAGTATGATTATACTACGAATCATTTTATTAAAACGGTGGTGGTAGTATTGACTACGACTCACGAAAATTATACTTCTAAGCCGAAACTGTATGATTAATACGCAAAAATGGAAAATCGTGCGACGGAATGAAACTCACGCTCCGAGGTGCGTGCTCCACGCTGCATGATGATTTTGTTATTTTTATTTTTCAAAACCTTTATTTATCCGGAAAAAGGGTTCAAAATTTGGTGTCTAGAATGCCCCCCACATTGGTCGAATTTCGGAGAAAATGATGGCCAATGTTTGAAAAGACACAAAATTTTGACAGAAAATTTCTTTTGAGATAACATATTCTCCATAGAAAATAGTCATCATCAGTGTTATTTTGAAAACATGATTTTCGACTTCTATTGACGCTTTAAGTAGAAAATCTCAGATAATTTTCTAAAATAGGAGATGCGACTTTGACGTCGTCTTTAAATAGAAAATTCCAATTAATTTCTTAAAATTAAGAATGCAACTTTATTGTCGTCTTAGATAGAAAATCCCAATTAATTTTCTAAAATTTGAAAATGCGACTTTATCGTCGTCTTAAGTAGAAAATCCCAATTAATTTTCTAAACCTTGAAAATGCGACTTTATCGTCGTCTTAAATAGAAAATCCCAATTAACTTTCTTAAAGTTTTGAATGCGACTTTAATGTCGTCTTAAATAGAAAATCACAATTAACTTTCTAAAAGTTTTGAATGCGACTTTAATGTCGTCTTAAATAGAAAATCAAAATTAATTTTCTAAAAGTTTTGAAAATGCAACTTTATTGTCGTCTTAAATAGAAAATCCCAATTAACTTTCTAGAATTGAAAATGCGATTTCATCATCGTCTCTTTTTTTTAGTCTTCTGAATTTGTCTTTTGTTAATATGAGAAATTCCGACAATTAACAGGTCGACTCCAGTTTTTACAGTTTTTCATGGCCTTGATGACAAACAAGTTGTCAAGTCACCATTACTTACTTTTTATGACTCCATGTGTTATCATGTCACCTTAAATTAGGACATTGTAAGGTCATGTCACCTTAGAGTGATGCATTGTTAAGTCATGTCACCTTAAAGGGCTGACCAAAGGTTATTACCCTCTATGGTTGACCAAACCTCATATGGCAAAATTTTATCTGTTTTTTTCGAAATCTTTCAGAATTTTTTTTTATGCATAATGCTTATTTGCTTTATCGGAAAATGATGATCACTATATAAAATAGATTGATCAAGGTCATTATTTTGAATGATTATTAGGAAAAAGGGATTGTATCAACGTTCTTGATTCATCATTGACACAGTTTTTTTTATGTTCGGTTTTAGCAAAAAATTACCATACCACAAATGCTTGGTCATTAGCCATGGTGAAGGATGCTCGTTATTATCCTATGGACAATACTCAAACTCATTATCCATGGCATAAATCATGGATGATCATCTTTTCCATCTATAAAAAGGGGCATGGTTCTTCATTTCCAAATGCACCACTTCCACTACTCCATTCTTTTCTCTAAATTTTCCTTTCACAAAAAAGGTTCTTTCTTATGAAGAAGTTAATGAAATGCAGAGTCGGGAGAAAAAACAACTCTCGGGGATCACAAGAAACTTGGAGCAACCAAGGCAATCTTTTTCCTCTTCCCGCTTCACTAAGGTGCTTATGCCTTTGCTTTCACTTTCTATTTGTTACGACATGATTCATGCTGCTTCCAAATTTTGGGATGAAACTCGCCATGTCTTCCGCTTTGGAGACCGGGAGATTGTGCCTCTTGTAGAAGAGGTCGAAGGCTTGCTAGGCTTACCATCCAATGGTCCAGTTATTACACCTAGATCTCCTACAAGGATCTCGGGAGATTTATCAACGATCTTATATCTTCCCGAAAATCTTCATGACAACTACCTACAATATGGTGAGGTATTTCTTCTCAACTTATTGTTGACTTTTCAATTTGGCACTTGGCAATTCTCTAACAATGCCAACTATAGGATTGCTAGAGAAAATGCTTGCATTCTTATGATTTTGGAAAGTACCCTCACTAAATGGTCTTTAAATGCATGCCATGTTCGGTGTCTTTCACTTATTCCTCAAATTGTTAGCGGGGGTCGTCTTGGACCACTTATTTTGGGGGAAATGTTTCTTGGCTTAGATGAACTTAAAAGAAACCCTCAAAGCTTTGTGAAGGGATGTCCATTAGCCCTTCATTTATGGTTATTAGAAAAATTTTCTCTCATGAAACCCCATAAGAGTCTTACCTACAAAACTAGTCATGTCCGGGAGAGAGGCCTTCTTCCTTTCTTCTATCAACTTAGCAAAAATGGTGGGTGGGAGGATTTTTTCTTATATCAAGACATAAAGTGGGTCACAAGCGACCTTGGTATTAGTGCAATTGTATATTGCAATTCTGGTCGCAGAGGTGTACAATTACCCGGACTTTACCAAGTCACTTTCTACCTTCTCTGGAGATGTCTAAGGCAAATTGGTTGGAAGCAAGAGCATATTCCTGCCCTCCAGGTTCTTCCATCTTGTACCACTTATGAGGCTGATATGAGTGGTATACAGAGAATGCCTACTATATGGCAGGGGGCTAAAATTATATCAGTGCTACCGGAACCTTCCTTTCCACTAATTGATGAAGATTACCTTCAATGACTTCTAGCGGATATTGGTCAAGACAAAGATTAAGACGGGCCTACCATGAAGAGGAGAAGGGTTTAAGAGAATTGTCATGTTTATTTTCTATGTTGTTTTTTTCTTTTTTAGTTTTTTCCTTTTTTTTCTTTGAGTTTGTAGGAAATGAAGGATTTATGTCTTTTTATGTATGAAATGAAGTACCCTAGTTGGGATGAATAAAAGATCTGTTTGTGAGAATTATCTGCTTGTGAGAAATTCAATGTGAACACAATTCTAAACACATGCACACTTTAACGTTAAATATGACATGCAAATCATAATTAACTAATCATATGACACATAAAAGCAAAACATATAAACCTTAACAATCAAAGACATGTTTCATCATTTTTCCTTTTTTTCTTTTTTTCGTTTTTCTTCTTTTTCTTTTTCTGTTTTTTTACGTTTCTTTTTTTTTTTGTTTTTCTTCGTTTTTTTTTTTTTGCATACATCATATGAATATCTTAAAAACTCATGGTATGTTTATTAAGAATAACCAGATAGGATACAAAACCCACAAACTGCTTGGTTACTTGATCATGACAATTACAATTACTCTAATGCCGAAGCGTAGTATTTCTTCAACTGATCAAGATTAGTGAAATGGGTGAACTCATTTCCATCAAAATCCATTAGCTTCACTGCTCCAGCCGTGGTGACATGCTTCGACCGTGAATGGTCCGACACGGTTTAGGCTTGAATTTTCCTCGAGGATCATGCAACAGAGCTCTATTTTCTTTTAAAACTAGATCACCTTCTTGAATGCCTCTATCTCGAACCCTTTTGTTAAATGCACGAGCAATCCTCCGCTGATAGAGTTGTATGTTAGGCAATGCTTGTAGTCGGCGCTCATCTGCGAATGCAAGCTCATCATAGCGAGTTTTGTGCCACTGGTCTTCCGAGATTTCACTTTCTGCTATGACCCTGAGAGATTATATCTCCACCTCAACTGGTAGGATTGGCTCCATCTCATAAACCAAAGAATACGGGGTTGTTCCTGTTGGAGTCCTAATTGATATCCTATATCCCCAAAGGGCATATGGTAGTTTGTCATGCCATTCCTCAGTCATCTTGGCAACAATAGTTTTGATTGTCTTATTGGCTGCTTCTACCGCTCCATTTATTTGGGGACGATAAGGTGAGGACTGATGATGCTTGATTGCATATTTCGCAAGAGTAGTCTTCAAATGACCCTCAAATTGTGATCCATTATCAGAGATGATTTCAAAAGGTATGCCATACCGACAGATGATGTTGTTAATCACAAATTTCGAGACTTGCTTTGCCCCTAGCTTCGAAAATGATGCAACTTCAACCCACTTCGAAAAGTAATCGATTACTACAAGAATATACTGATGCCCATTTGAAGCCTTTGGATGAATTTGTCCGATTATGTCTATGCCCCAACTTGAAAACGGTCAAGGAGAAGTCATATTATGTAATGACACAGGTGGCATATGATTGAGGTTAGCAAATATCTGACATTGCTTGCAGGCGCGGACAAAGCTGATGCAATCACCTTCTAGAGTGCTCCAATATAAACCTGCTCGCAAATTTTACGAGCCAGCATTCTTCCATTCATATGGGGTCCGCATTCCCCTCCATGAACTTCTTCCATGATGACTTACTTTTCGCTGTCATTTACGCAGAGTTGCAGAGTACCATCAAACCCTTTGTGATGCAGTCTGCCTTTTAGTATAAGAAAATGAGCAGCTAGCCTTCTGATGGCTATGCGGTCCTTCTTGCCACATCCCTCTGGATATTGCATTGTTTCCAGAAAATTCTTGATATCTTTGTACCAGACATCATCATCATCATCATCAAGTTGAACCAGTGCAGAGACAATTTATGCTACCGTCACGGTAGGCCCCTTCCTTTCTTCAATTAAAACTGACTGGATCTTTGTACCATTTTCCCATGTTAAATTAACAGCGAGATTGGCTAAAGCATCAGTGAAACTATTTTGTTCTCGAGGAAGATGTTTGAAGCTGATGTCATCAAAATAAGGGATCAACTCTTGAAGGTACTCAGTGTAGAGCTGAAGTCTCTCATCTCTAACCCTCCAAATTCCTATTGTTTGAGATATGATGAGATTAGAATCTCCATACACAGTGAGATGTCTCGCCCCTGCCACCAACACGGCCTTTACTCCATATATACAGGTTTCATACTCGGCTGTATTGTTTGTTGTTGGGAAATCCAGCTTGACAGCAAATGGAATATGGACTCCATCAGGATCTACAAACAAAACACCTGCTCTATTACCTCTCCTATTAGAAGCTCCATCAAAGTACATGCACCATTGTGGATTGTCAATAAAGCATAAGTACTCATCTAGGAATGCATCATCATACTCATCTCCTGACACTGGTCCTTCTGCTAGGGCTTCAGATATGGCTCGTCCTTTAACATATTTCTGGCTGACACATTGAATATCAAACTCAGAAAGCATAGCATGCCATCTTGCCAGAGAATGTCTACTATATGGCAGGGGGATAAAATTATATCAGTGCTACCGGAACCTTCCTTTCCACTGATTGATGAAGATTACCTTCAATGACTTCTAGCGGATATTGGTCAAGACAAAGATTAAGGCGGGCCTACCATGAAGAGGAGAAGGGTTTAAGAGAATTGTCATGTTGATTTTCTATGTTGTTTTTTTTTTTTAGTTTTTTCGTTTTTTTTTTCTTTGAGTTTGTAGGAAATGAAGGCTTTATGTCTTTTTATGTATGAAATGAAGTACCCCAGTTGGGATGAATAAAAGATCTGTTTATCTACTTTTGAGAAATTCAATGTGAACACAATTCTAAACACATGCACACTTTAACGTTAAATATGACATGCAAATCATAATTAACTAATCATATGACACATAAAAGCAAAACATATAAACCTTAACAATCAAAGACATGTTTCATCATTTTTCCTTTTTTTCTTTTTTTTTTCGTTTTTCATCTTTTTCTTTTTCTGTTTTTTTTCGTTTCTTTTTTTCTTTTTTTTTTTTGTTTTTCTTCGTTTTTTTTTTTTTTTTTGCATACATCATATGAATATCTTAAAAACTCATGGTATGTTTATTAAGAATAACCAGATAGGATACAAAACCAACAAACTGCTTGGTTACTTGATCATGACAATTACAATTACTCTGATGCCTAAGCGTAGTATTTCTTCAACTGATCAAGATTAGTGAAATGGGTGAACTCATTTCCATCAAAATCCATTAGCTTCACCGCCCAGGTGACATGTACCGAATGATCCAGACTAGTTAGGCTTGAATTTTCCTCGAGGATCATGCAACGGAGCTCTATTTTCTTTTAAAACTAGATCACCTTCTTGAATGCCTCTATCTCGAACCCTTTTGTTAAATGCACGAGCAATCCTCCGCTGATAGAGTTGTATGTTAGGCAATGCTTGCAGTCGGCGCTCATCTGCGAATGCAAGCTCATCATAGCGAGTTTTGTGCCACTGGTCTTCCGAGATTTCACTTTCTGCTATGACCCTGAGAGATTATATCTCCACCTCAACTGGTAGGATTGGCTCCATCCCATAAACCAAAGAATACGGGGTTGTTCCTGTTGGAGTCCTAATTGATATCCTATATCCTCAAAGGGCATATGGTAGTTTGTCATGCCATTCCCTTGTCTTTTCAGTCATCTTGGCAACAATAGTTTTGATTGTCTTATTGGCTGCTTCTACCGCTCCATTTGTTTGGGGACGATTAGGTGACTACTGATGATGCTTGATTGCATATTTCGCAAGAGTAGTCTTCAAATGACCCTCAAATTGTGATCCATTATCAGAGATGATTTCAAAAGGTATGCCATACCGACAGATGATGTTGTTAATCACAAATTTCGAGACTTGCTTTGCCCCTAGCTTCGAAAATGATGCAGCTTCAACCCACTTCGAAAAGTAATCGATTGCTACAAGAATATACTGATGCCCATTTGAAGCCTTTGGATGAATTTGTCCGATTATGTCTATGCCACAACTTGAAAACGGCCAAGGAGAAGTCATATTATGTAATGACACAGGTGACATATAATTGAGGTTAGCAATATCTGACACTGCTTGCAGGCGCGGACAAAGCTGGTGCAATCACCTTCTAGAGTGCTCCAATAGAAACCTGCTCGTAAATTTTACGAGCCAGCATTCTTCCATTCATATGGGGTCCGCATTCCCCTCCATGAACTTCTTCCATGATGACTTGCTTTTCGCTGTCATTTAGGGAGAGTTGCAGAGTACCATCAAACCCTTTGTGATACAGTCTGCCTTTTAGTATAAGAAAATGAGCAGCTAGCCTTCTGATGGCTATGCGGTCCTTCTTGCCACTTCCCTATGGATATTGCATTGTTTCCAGAAAATTCTTGATATCTTTGTACCAGACATCATCATCATCATCATCTTGTTGAACCAGTGCAGAGACAATTTGTGCTACCGTCACGGTAGGCCCCTTCCTTTCTTCAATTAAAACTGACTGGATCTTTGTACCATTTTCCCATGTTAAATTAACAGCGAGATTGGCTAAAGCATCAGTGAAACTATTTTGTTCTCGAGGAAGATGTTTGAAGCTGATGTCATCAAATAAGGGATCAACTCTTGAAGGTACTCAGTGTAGAGCTGAAGTCTCTCATCTCTAACCCTCCAAATGCCTATTGTTTGAGATATGATGAGATTAGAATCTCCATACACAGTGAGATGTCTCGCCCCTGCCACCAACGCGGTCTTTACTCCATATATACAGGCTTCATACTCGGCTGTATTGTTTGTTGTTGGGAAATCTAGCTTAACAGCAAATGGAATATGGACTCCATCAGGATCTACAAATAAAACACCTGCTCCATTACCTCTCCTATTAGAAGCTCCATCAAAGTACATGCACCATTGTGGATTGTCAATAAAGCATAAGTACTCATCTACGAATGCATCATCATACTCATCTCCTGACACTGGTCCTTCTACTAGGGCTTCAGATATGGCTCGTCCTTTAACATATTTCTGGCTGACACATTGAATATCAAACTCAGAAAGCATAGCATGCCATCTTGCCAGTCTTTCGCTAAGAATGGGTTTTTCAAACAAATACTTGATTGGATCAAGTCTTGAGATCAGATAGGTAGTATGAGCTTGAAGGTGATGTCTCAACTTCTTCGTGGCATAGACCAAGGACATACATGCTTTTTCTAGTGGGGTATATCTTGTCTCATACTCAAGAAATTTCTTACTGAGATAGTATATGGCAACCTCTTTCTTTGTTCCCTCTTGATATTGGGCTAAGAGAGCTCCCATAGCCGTTTCTGTGATAGTGAGGTACAGAATCAGAGGTTCTCCTAGTCTAGGTGGCATTAGAACAGGTGGATTTGAAAGGTATTCTTTCATAGAATCAAAAGCTTCCTGACATTCTTCATTCCACTCATGGGATGCCCCTTTTCTGAGCAGCTTAAATATGGGTTCACATCTCATAGTGAGTTGTGAGATGAACCTGCTGATGTATTGAATTCTGCCGAGAAATCCTCTTACTTCTTTTTCTGTTTTTGGAGGAGGTAGCCCTTGAATAGCTTTTACCTTTTCAGAATACACTTTGATGCCGTCTTGACTGACAATGAATCCCAACAACTTCCCGAAGTGACGCCAAATACACACTTTTGAGGGTTCAGCCTTAAATTGTATTTCCTGATTCTTTCAAAGAAGGACCTTAATGCAGGAATATGCCCCTCACGATCTTCACTTTTCACAATCATGTCATCTACATAAACCTCCACAATGTCGTGGATGAGGTCATGAAGGATAGTGGTTGCAGCCCTTTGATATGTGGCTCCAGCATTCTTGAGACCAAAAGGCATAACTCGGTAGCAAAAAGTGCCCCATGGAGTGATGAAAGATGTCTTTGTCATGTCTTCTTAAGCCATGAGTATTTGATTGTACCCTGAGAATCCATCCATGAAGGAAAACATTGCATGACCAGCCGTACTATCAACAAGAACATCGATGTGGGGTAAAGGAAAGCAATCTTTTGGTGATGCAGCATTCAAATCTCGAAAATCAATGCATACCCGAACTCTCCCATCCTTTTTGGGTACAACCACTATATTGGCGAGCCAACTTGGATGTTTTATAGCTTGGATGAATTTGGCATCAAGCTGTTTCTGGATTTCTTCTTTCACATTCAGACTAACCTCTGGCTTCATTCAGCGGAGTTTTTGCTGCTTAGGCTTGCTTTCAGGATGTAACGGAATGCGATGTTCCGCAATATCTCTATTAACACCAGGCATATCAGCATAAGACCATGCGAACACATCTACATACTCTTTTAATAATGCAATAAACATAGATTATTCAGTTGGGGAGAGGGATGATCCTATTTTGACTTCTTTTACAACATTTTCTGTACCAATATTAATTACAATGGATTCTTCCATGGGTTTTATGTATGTTTCAGTTGAATCAAGTGATTCATCATTATTAAATTCACTGTCAGAAATAACATCTTGCATGCAAATGTATTCAGATAAAGGTTCACATTCAATTTCCTCACTATCAGAGTTTTCTGACTGGGTATGTAAGGTAGATTGGCTGGAAGATGAGCTATCGGTATGATATCCATCTGAAGGAGGTGAAAAGGTATTTTCACGAGAGGGATGTGGAGGATGGTTTCCTAAAAACATTTTAAATTCTATAGGCCCGTGTTTTGCCTGACACTCAATACTCCACTTATGTTCAATGCTTTCGCCAAAAGGTATCATCAAAGACACCGGGTTAAAATCGCCTTCCCTAGAGGACTCAGAAGCGAAAAGCTTCTTAACGACTCCATGTTCTAGATTATCCACCCAGTCATTTTCTTTTTTCATGTTTTGTGCTTGGACAAACCAACTTTTGATTAGGTCCAAATTCCTAGCTTCATTGAAGAATATCTCTAATCCCGGTAAAATCCTCTGTTCTTTCCTACTAAGCCAAGGTTCTGGAAACTCATAGTATGGCTCAGTATCTCCTTGCAGGATGAACTGACCATTGAGGGTAGACGAAGGTTTTTTGGTGTTTTGAGAAGTGCTGCTCGGATCATATCCTAATCCATGTCGGTTCTGCTTGTCCACTATGGGGATTGGTTGCTTCATTCCCCCACCATCATGCCCTAATCCGGCTCCTTGAGTATAACCCATCTTCATCATAATTTGAAATCCTTTGAACAGAGGTTGCATGGCAATCCCCACAGGCTCTTTGACCGCATTCGTGGGTAGGGCTGAGGCGTTTGTTTTCTGACGGTAATTGGTCATCCTTATAGAAGGGACAAATTTCTTCTTTTTGGGCCTATAGGTAGAGAAAAAGAATTAAAAGAAAAGAAAAAGAAGGCTACGCATTGCAGAATGCATTGTAGAGTACAGAAAATTGTCGGAAACAACTTTGCCATATCTTGACTGGAATGGTCCACCTTCGCAATTTTGTTTTTTGTTTTTTATTTATTTTATTTATTTTTTCATTTTGACCTTTTTAAATGATTTTACTGTCATTGGGGTTGAAAACAGATATTTTTTATTATTATTCTTCCATTCCCTGCTTAATATTTAAACAAAGACAGAAAATATAGAGATTAGGGCCTCTATCCCCATTGATATGTCAATTCAGCATTCTGAAATTGCTCCAGTGATGACTGGCATCTTGAATTCGGATCATATTGCCTGAAATACAATGGTTAATACATTTGAGTCGAACCCGAAGGTTGCCTACATATCCCCATTGCTCTAAGTGCATTTTATGGGGAATCAGACTCAGCGTAGTTCGTTATTTTAGAAAGAACTATAATTTTTTAATTAATAAAGCAGCTGCACTCATATTGAGCTACCTACGTACCCCAGGTGTTACATAGGTGGAGTGATCTCGCAGTGCAAGTGTAAGTGATAATGGGGATTCAAGCTGCACGTAGTTCTCTGATACTAAGAAGCTGAAAGATTTTTTTTTTTTTTTTTGCATATGGGCTAACCCCCTATAGGACTTTTACCGAAGATTTTTCTCCTTCTGTGAGACGCTCAAGTTGCCTTGCGGTAGACAAGAGCTATGTTGGTGATTTGCTTGATGTGATAGCTGAGAGCATGACATTGGTTTGTGCCGTGACCATGCAGCTGATGATATTGGCAGTACTTGTGAAGATCTGACCCTACTGGACTTGCCCCTGGGCGTCTGGGAAGTGGATGAATCTTACCTTGCTCAACCAGTTTGCGAAAGATATCGACTTGGGATTGCGATCGCGGACGTGATGACACCATCTTTGCTGGTATTTCTTTGTGGGTTGGATTAATGATGCCTCGATCAATCAGGCTTTGCACTTTGTAGTAAAGGTCATGGCATCGATCAGTTTCATGCCCAAATTGACGACAATAAGCGCAGAGTTTGCTCAAATCTGTTCCGGGAAGGGGTAAACAGTGCACATGCGCTGGAACCTGAAGGATACCTTGCCTCTTAAGACGATCATACACCATACTCAATGATTCGTCCAACTTAGCATATTCCCTCGGATTTGTGTTGGGAATTTCAAAATCTTCTCGAGGTCGTTTTTCTTGCAATTTCAGAGCATCGATGTCAAAACCATGCTGTTCCATGTGGCTGAGGGAGGTGTATTTGATAATAACCATGTGACGATAATAGAAATCGTTCAGGTTCCGCAGTAATATGAGCATGAATTCCCGATCAGTAATAGGGAAACGAAGTTGTGTGCGGATATGAGTGCATCTCGAACAAAAGTGTGAGAAGGTTTCTAAGGCACTCTGACGCAAAGTGACTAACTTCAGCTTCTTGACATCAGTCTATTTATGCTCGAAAGCCCAATTAACAAAGGCTTGGCTAGCATTTTCCCAACTAGCCCTATCTACACAATCTGAAGAATAGTGCCGGCCCGTAGCCGGGTCCTTCTAAACTCTTGTCAAACAAAGATGGGGTAATCTTCCTCTCGTATGCCCATGGATGCAAGGCATTCACAAATCCCACTAAGTGGACAAAAGGATCACCGTTCCCATCAAATTTTCTGAATTGGGGTAATTCACGATAGTGATCTTCATGTTGATATCCTGGAAAGAGAATCAGTGACTCGGTATGAACCTCTCGAGCAGGGCATACTACATTAAAGTCCAGGTCAAAATCGTCAGTCCTAGATCTCTTCTTTGAGTCATGATCGTCATCGTCTTGAGGATGGTCGATACAGGATTTCTCTGATGCTTCAATTGAGGTATCATGAGTGGCAATGCTTGGAGCTCCTACTTCTTCCTCGTCATCCTCACTATACTCTGGTTCTATTTCTTCAGAGCTTGTATCTGGTGTGGCAGCTGGCACCTCATTCATCCAGGAATTTTCAGGTGCTGCTCGGATATAGTGGATAGTGTAACCATCCAACCTGGTGCCCTCTACTTCGTTCAGATACAATACCGATTTTTTGGCGTTGGAGATGGTCATAATTTCTGGATCACCAGAAATAGTCACAGCATCCTGATCAGTGAGAAGCTTTACCTTCTGATGTAGAGTAGAGGCTATTGCCCTATTTTCATGCAGTCATGGTCATCCTAATAAGAAGTTAAAACAGGCTTGTATGTCAATGACCATGAATTCCACCTTCCTTGCCACGGGACCACATTCAATGAGGAGGCTGATCAAACCCAATACTTCTCTCTTAGCATTATCGTATGCTCTGACCACCTGGTTGGATGGTACCAGATCCTCTTTTGAATACCCAAGCCTTGTTAGTACGTGCAGAGGGCAAACATTGATTGCGGAGCCATTGTCGATCAACACCCTAGGTATCTCCCATCCATTACAGCGTATAGTGATGTGTAATGAATTGTTGTGGTTGATATTGTCAGGGAGATCATTGTCTGTGAACATGAGAGTTCGATCTACCCCATGAATGAGCCCCACCATCTGGTAAGGTGTTATAGAAGAGCTTACAGAGGCTTCATTAAGATGCTTTAGAACAGCTGCCCTATGAGGCTGGGAATGCATTAACAATTTTCAGATGGAAACATTAGCATTTACTTCTTTCATGCGCTTGATAGCATCATCTTCCTTGTTACCTTCCTCTATCATTGGCTCTTTGCCCTTTTCTTTCCTTCTCAATACCTCCAAAGGATTTTCATCCTCCAAATGGGATGGTTTAAAGTGACGGCCTGCTCTAGTCAAATGAGAGATATCCACATACTCCTCATCACTAAGATCATGGAGGCAGATGGGGCGCCGGTATGTATTTGGAGTGGTGGAATATCCTCCAGTGTTCTTCTCCATAATTGTTAAGACTGAAGAGGCATCTTCATCAGCATCATAATCCAAAATGAAGAAGGCACCATCATAATCCAAAGTTCCACACATGTTAGAGAATGGATCCTTGTTGAGAGTGAAGCTGGGGTCTTTACAAGGCATCATTTTGACTTTTTCTTGAGTGGAATAGTCATAGACCAGGCACTTATTACCTACGGCTATCGGCATTTCATACATTTGAGGAACTGTCTTGCGGATTAACTGAATTGGATCGCATCCGTCCAAAGCAGCAGAGATGGCATTAATGGCGAATGAGGGTTTATGATTAGGAAGGGGTTTTTTTTGTGATGTTAGGCTGAGAGTCATTTGGTTTATTGGAGATGGATCCCAGAGAAAGTTTTCCATCATCCACAAGGTTTTGAATTTGATGCTTTAGAGCCGTGCAGTTTTAAGTATAATGCCCTGGGCTTTAATGGTATTCACGCTTTGATTTGGGTCATAACCAGGGTAAGGATTTTTAGGAGGTGGGCGCGGATTCAAGGGTTGAATGAGATTGGCCTTTTTTAGCTTGGAGAGACCTTGAGAATAAGTCATGTTCAAAGGAGTAAAGTTCCTTTGTGGTCGCAACTGAAATGCAGACGATGCGCCAATGGCATGGATCGCATTAGTTGTCTTAGGAGCTACTGAATCATTGTTTGGGGCTCTTTTGTTATTTCCAAATTTCGCATTATAAGTAGTGCCGCCAATAGGTTCATCTTTCTTGATGTCTCCCCTTTTCACAGCATCCTCAACTAAAGTTCCCGTAGCAATCAAGGCTTTGAAAGTCGGAAAATACTGATATGCCATATGCTTCTGATAGACAGAAAGAAGGTTTTTCACAACCATTTGCAGCTGTTCCTCTTCATTAGGCCTACTCATCATTTTGGAAGCCTTGTTTCTCCATCGAGTGATGAATGAAGAAAATGTCTCATTGAGGTTTTGAGAAGTGGTCTCCAGATCCCTTCTAGTAACATCAATTTCTTCATTATACTTGTATTGGTTTGAGAACTCTCTGACCTATATCGCCCAAGTGGATTTCTTTGCATTTTCAAGGTTGAGGAACCAATGTGCTGCAGCACCATCTAAATATTGTTGAAACAGTTGGGCCATCAAGGATTCTTCCACTCCCCAGGGACTCATTGCCCCTACATACATTTTTAGGAAATTGGTGGGGCTACCGGTCCCATCAAACCTTGTCAGATTAGGCATTTTGAAACCATGGGGCAATCGTGCCTTCGGGAAAAGAGTTAATACATGAATATCCATCCATGGTTCAGCCTTAGTCATTCCTTTTAAGACTTCTTTAAGCTTGACTACTTCTTCCTCGAGTTTAGTGGGAATTTCTCTCTCATTGTTCAGAGGCTCAAGATGAAAAGGCGAAGCTACTTCCGACTCCGGAGGAGGAGGAGGAGGAGGCATGTGGGCGCTTTGGCGCATTATGCCTAACACAGTTTGCTCAATATTATCCCGTCTGGTCAAGCATGGCTCGAACAAGTCCTCGGAGCTCAGTCATTGGATCCGGGTGGAGGGGTAGAATTCTATTGGTGCTCGTTGTTCGGAATTTCAGACATGTTGTTGAGACGTGTAGCAGAGAATACAGCTGGTGTAGACAAGGATGATAGTATTACTGACAGAGAACGTTCACTATGGTCAGAATTTCGGCGAATTAGCCTAGATCCTGAGCGGGCCCACGCAGAGTTCCTGTGAAATGAGATGAAAATTTAGTACAGAAATTTGTCCAAATTTTTTTTCTTTTTTTTTCTCTCTCTCTTTTTTTTTTGTTTTTGCAGGGAATGAAAGAAATGATATCTTTGAAAATTCTCTCTTTTTTTTTTACCCCAATTTCAGTAATCATTTATCAAAAGGTGTGAAACCTTGACTTTATCATTTGTTTTGGATTTTTCATTAGGTTTATTTGATTTGTTATTCCCCTTTTATTTTTTTTGGACTTTGGACCTTTTATTTACATTTTAGACTGCCACTCTTGGACTCATTTGTTTTGGGATAATCCACAAACATTTTTCAAAATCAATTTGATAATATCCTTCCATTTCCTGCTACTATGGAAATAAGAGAAAAGAGGTATAACGAGGCTTGTGTCCTCATTTTGGCAAATTATAATGCCCCATATATCGTTCTTCTTTGTAGTGATTTGCAACTATTGATTGCTTCTAAGTGCTGAAACCACAAAAGAAAATATTAGATGCAAAAGGGGCCGCACCCGAAGGTTGCCTACGTATCTCCATAAGTGTATTTGGATTTGGGGAAGTTTTTTTTTTCGGTGATGATTGATTTTTTTTTTTGAATGGAGAATCAGGCCCAACGTAGTTCTGATATATGGAATTTTACATAATTTTTTTTTTGTTTTTGCAGCTGCACTCGGAAAATGAGTTGCCTACGTACCCCTTTTAGTACATTACATAGTAGAGAAACTAAGATAGATGCATACAACATTAGATTTTTTTTAAGGGATCAAGTCGCACGTAGCTCTACCTACAAAATACAACATAAAGCAATTAAATGATTCAGGTACTTCTCAAATTTTTTTGATTTTAGTTTGCTGGGCGCCATGCCATGTATTCTCCTGTCTGAAGACGTCTGTTCCACATTTCTTTCTTTTTCTTGACATATAAGGGGTTGTCCTCTCGGCTGAGGAGCCATGATGCCCATGCCTTGCACACCAGCATGCAAGAATCTCTTGTCTCATAATCAATCTCATCCAGGAATATATAGGGCTTCATGATGGATTGGATAGTAGCTACTTTGTGTGCTGGACTCTCTTCTCCTTCACACTGAACTGCCCAGGACTCTTTGAAAAGCCAATGGAACTTTTTTTCAATCCTTTTAACTTCTTTCCTGTCTGGTACCTAATTTGGCCGATCAAGGTCCTCCTCGGGGATAGGCCAGTGGAAATAGTATTTTACCAGTTTGAGGGGTGGCGTCTTCGTGTGACCATTGTCGTACTCCTCATGATTTAGGTGACATATATGAGGTATGCGGGATTTTTGCATTGCCACCCCCATTGCTATATCTCCTGGGACTGTGATTACCCCATGTGGAGTTATCATCTTCATCTTTTGGTGTAATGTTGAGATGATAGCTTGGTTCTTGTGGAGCCATGGTCGTCCTAACAACAGAGTGAAAGGAGCTTCGCAATTAACGATCATAAAATTGACCTCTCGTATGGTTGCCCCAATGCGTAAGATCATGGTTATTGAGCCTATAATTTCCTGTGTCGAACCATCATATGCAACTATGGTTCCTAGGGAGGCTTTTCCTTGTGGAGGAGGACACCCGAGCCACTTGAGAGTACTGAGGAGACAAAGATTGGTAGAAGCTCCGTTATCGACCATTACACCTTTGATATGTCTGGCACTGTGATCCACAGTAATGTACAAAGCACTGTTATGAACTGGGTTATCAGGGAGATCATTATCAGAGAAGGTTATGGCAGAAGTGGTTTCAGCCTGATCTCTGTTGAGGGGTCCTTTTGGCATGTTCTGAGCACAACAAATGTCGGCATAAACTATGAGTTGATCAATTGTCATTGGGATAGTGTAAATAGCTTTAGAATTGGATCCTTGGGGTATTGAAGTAACGTTACTTCCTAGCATGCAGGGGTTGAGGGGAACATCCTTAGGACCTGTTTCATCCTCTACCGTTGACGGTGCGGGGGTGGAATTTCTTGGTCGCGTAGGATTCCCATGGATGGTTATTATTCCCGATGTCGTTGGGCATTTGAGTTTCTGGTGTGCAGGAGAGGCAACGGCTTTGTTCGCATGGAGCCATGGTCGCCCCAACAACAGAGAAAATGAGGTTAAAGCTTCGACCACTGTGAAATCTGCATCACAAATCCAGTCTTTATACCCCAGTTGAAGATTGATTGTTCCTATAGTCCTTCCTGAAGAATTGTCGTATGCTCCCAATATTGTATCAGTAGGACTTAACAACGTGCTGTTATACCCCTAACTCATAAAGTGTTCCTTTGGGGCAAATATTGAGTGCCGATCCATCATCTATTAACACATTAGTCATTTCTCGCCCATTGCATTTCAAAGTGATGTACAGAGCTTGATGAGGATCTAGTTCCTTAGAAAGACCAGCCTTAGTGAAGGACACAATTGGGGGTACCCATAATGGAGGAATAGGAATCTTTCCATTAACTATTAGCTGGTGGATGGCATGCCGAAGGTCAACGCACCGGTCTGTTTCGTGTCCATACTGATGGCAGAAATTACAGCATAATCCCATGTTCACCCCTGGTGGTGGCAAAGTGTAACAGTGATGCTTCGCTTCTAGAAGGCCCTGTCTTTTCAAACGACTATACATGGTTCCCAAAAATTCTTCCGTGTCTGCGTAGATCTGGTTAATAGACCTCCAACGGCCTTTGCCCTTTACTGAAGCTTTAGTTTGAATTTGCTTTCCAGTTTCGGTTTTCCCCTTTTGTTTTTTTTTTTTGAATGTGAAGTACTTGAAATGTACATACAAATAACGTTAGTAAATGACTAATGAAATTTTTTCCTCTTTTTTTTAGCAGGAAATGGAAGAATCCCTTTTTTTTTTTTTTTTTTTGAAATGTGATTATCCCTTTTGATTAGACACATTTTATAGTCAATTTTTTTTTAGACTTGACATCTCGTGTATTTAGACCATGTTTTAATTACATTCTAATTCCTAAACATGACACACTTTGAACTCGTGATTATGACTTGTCATTTTTCATTTTTCATTTTGTTATTTTGAGATTTCATTTTCTTAGAAATAAATTTTGTTTTCTTTTTTTTTTTGAGAAAAACCAATTTGAATTAATTGAATTTTTTTTTTTGGAAAACAATTACCAATTTGTGATTTTTTTTTTGAAAATAATTACCAATTTGAATGGAAAAGAATTATGAAGTAAATTTTTTTTGAAAATGAATGAGCACACACACATTTTTTTTTATGACTCTTGTGATGAATAAACAAAAATACTCTTAATAATTCAATAATCATTTTGGCAGCAATTCAGCTACACATAATGATTACTGAAATATTGACCGACTGAAAACGGACTGAGGAATTTTTGAAAGTTTTTTTTTTCCACGTCATTCAATAACTGAAATAAAGGATATTTGTGCATTGATCGTTGTGTCCTAGAAGTCAGCTAAAAGGTGATTCATTTAGGGAGAGATTATGTTAAAGTGGCCTCGAGTCACTTCCGATCCATTGTGTCCATCGAGGGTGGACGCTCCTGACAGAGCCGGTCGCAATAGCTCGCGGATGCAGGTTTTACGCCCTTAATTCATTAATTTGTCATTCTAAAATTCTGACCCTTGCCAATAGGCAGAGGTATCAGACCTAATAAGATAATGGTTAAAAAGAGTGCACGTGTATCGATCGATAAACTACCAAGCACACGTAATTTTCACATAAGCATGCTATATACAAAAATTAAATTGTGAATAGCCATGATTAACTTTTCTTTTTATTATATATACATATGGAAAATAACGCATTGTTCAGGTTTAAACCTCTTATACTTCAAGTGGAAGCTTCTTTCCCCAGTGAAGTCACCAGCCTGTGGTATCCGATTTATGACTGTCTTAATTAACGGTCTGAATCCCACGAAAGTCTCTCATTGGACTTTGAGTTTTAGAAAACTTGGAAGTCGCCACCCTATTAATATCTGAATAGGGACAGATTTAATTAATAAATCGTTTTAAAATCAATTTCAAGAAATATCATTTAAAACGATGATGACTTCATATGGATAAGGCTTTTTTTGAAAATTGGTCTTTCATACCATGAGATAGGGTTCGGGGTTTAGGTTAAGAGGTGCGAACATCTGGAACTCGTCTCCTCTTCCGTTCTACAGAACGGGCTCTTACTAAATGCGTTATTTTCCATTTTGAAGTAATCATGGCTATTAAAAAGAAAGAAAATCACATAATTTGCACATATACACATTAACCATTTTTATTTAGGACCAATATATCATTTGTTCATGGTAGGTTTGAGCACTGAAGTTGCACTACGTACCAATCATTGCGGGATTGGAATCGACTCATGGATCAAAACCGTCGTAGTTCGAGCTTATGTCTCACCCTAAATGGCCAATTCCACTGGGGGAAAGAAGAGGGGGAATAGATTATGAATAACTCACTTTTAGAATTAAACAAATCTATTTGAAATGAGGTAATCACTCCAATTAGTGATTAAAATAGGGTTATGATAATCACTTTAATTAGTGATTAAATATGAAGGATTAAGATAATCACCTTAATTAGTGATTGAAAATAGAGGTTAAGATAATCACCCTAATTAGTGACTAAACTTTAGAGGAAAGATAATCACCTTGATTAGTGATTAACAATGAAGAAAATAATCGTCCTAATTAACGATCATTACGGTTTAAGATAATCACTCTAATTAGTGATTAAATGGAAAGAATAATCGTCCTAATTAACGATTATTAAGGTTTAAGATAATCACTCTGATTAGTGATTAATTGAGAAGAATAATCGTCCTAATTAACGATTATTTAGGATTTGAGATAATCACTCTAATTAGAGATTAAATTATGATTGGAGATAATCACCCTAATTAGTGATTAAAAGAAGTTTGAGTTAACCGCTCTAATTAGCGATTAATCGAGGATTGAAATAACCACCTTAATAGTGATCACGTTTATGATTTTCGAGAGGTCTTAGAAGGTTTGCTTCCTAATTGAAGGCATTTGAGAAATAATCTTAATTGAAGATTATTAAATCATTTAGAGAGAAATGATCAATTTGAGATTGAATTTGGAGATTTGTGTTTGGCTAATTGGAATTTGGCCATTTAAAGTGAGACACGTGAAACGGCCTAAAATCAATTCGGAGGTCATAATTACCAATCTAATTATGTCAAATTATATGATTAATCCATTTGAATATGGATAACTCATTTTTAAAATGTAAGATGGATCATCATACAATTTAACTTAGTTAGATTTGCAATTTTTCCTCTTAATTGAAATTGGGTCATTTGATTCATATACTATGATATATTGGCCCAACATGCAATATTTATAGCATTGGTTGCTCATTTTATTAAAAAGAGTTGTGGAATTATTTATGAAAGTAATGCATAAACATCTCCATGTTTATTATTAATTGAGTGATGCAATAATTATTTACAAAGAAACTATTATTACAACAATATGTACAAAATCTATGATCTATACAAATCTTCAAACTTGATGCTTTTAGTTTTATCTAAATGATTTTATTTTAAACTTTATTG
Source organism: Beta corolliflora (assembly GCA_947648045.1). Classification (NCBI taxonomy): domain Eukaryota; kingdom Viridiplantae; phylum Streptophyta; class Magnoliopsida; order Caryophyllales; family Amaranthaceae; genus Beta; species Beta corolliflora. The sequence goes on along the minus strand of CANSZD010003218.1, from coordinate 129,975 downwards.
ACAGAATAATCCTAGGTGGTACTGGACAAAATCAGTTTTGCACAATAAAGTTGTATGATTTTTAATTATTTACACAAAATTCGTTTTTTAGAAATTTCAAAGCCCAATTTCTGGAAACATCTTGTACTTCATAGGAACAATATTAAATTCTACCAACTATTCTGATAATATAGACGAAAAATGAAATGTAATACGAAATTAAAATTGATTATAATTACAGCATCACATTTCTTTTTATGGAGATGTTTATAAACATTTTTTCTTAAATTTTTTTATGAAATCATTTTTGGTGATGAATAACAACTTGATTAAGGAAAATCACATAATCACATTGTTTCCTAATAGTCACCCCATTAGAGGTGACTATTGTAGGTGGGGTGATTTAAGGTTGGGAACCTATTAGGACTTCCACATACCCAAATCACTCTAAAGATTAAAAAATAAGAAGAAGAAAACAAGGAAGAAGTTAGTAGATGATTAAGAAGATAATAAAAATAACAAGAACTTCAACTTTACCTTGCTAGCTCAATGATGCAGTTCCCTTTTTTGCAAATTTTTCTACCTTTTTTGTAATTTTTCTTAATTTCTAAGTGAGTTTCTAAATCTTCTTAATTGCTAACTTAAACTTTTTTTGTGTTTTTTCCTTTTGATGAACTTCTTTTACTTACTTATTAAGACTTTTGCTTAGATGAAAAGATTAAGGAGGAGAAGAGTATTAGAGAGAGAAGTTGTGAAGTTGAATTGTGTTTTTTTTAACTTCCTACTTACTAATTAAGACTTTGATTAGATGGAAAAATTAAGGAGAAGAAGAGTATTAGAGAGAGAAGTTGAGAGTGAAGTTGAATTGTGTTTTTTTCAACTTGGTTTTGAAGTGAATTTTGGAGGGTATTTATAGAGAAATGAAGGAGGTGAACTAGGGTTTCAAAGAGGTAGAAAATCAGATTTTTCATCCAAAAAATCTGATTTTCTTCATCCCTAATTACCCCTAATGCCATCACTCTAATGACCTCACCCTAATGACATCATCAAATCTCTTTGGAAACATAAATATTCTTATTCTTTTTTAGATTTGCTCATTAATGAAGCAATATCAGATTTTCAAAAAATATTCTTCCTAAAACATCCTAATATGCAAAAAAAAATGCATTGAAAATTGTGCAAACGAAACTGACCAGAATGCTGCGCCTAGCGTAGGAAGCTGCGCTAGGCACAGCACCTTGCGCCTGGCGCAAGGTCCTGCGTCTGGCGCAGGGCTAGCTTGTGCGCTAGGCGCACAATCATGCGTCTGGCGCATGATTGTGTGCTTGGCGCATACCTGACCTTTCCGGAAAAAATCCGGATTTCCCCCTCTTACACATGGGATTTGATTCTTATTCTCACATCTTTTCATGATTCTTATTCTCTAACTAATGGATAAAGGATGTGTTTAGTGGATAAAGAATATATTCTTATTCTTTATCCAATGAACAATGACTTGACCATCAAGAAAACTGATTAATGCCGATTTTGGGATACGATGAAAATCCTGACGCCTAATCGCGACTTTTTTTCATTTTTCCAAAAGACTAATCTTAAGACAATTAATGAAAACTCGTCATATTAATGAAGACGAGTATGATTATACTACGAATCATTTTATTAAAACGGTGGTGGTAGTATTGACTACGACTCACGAAAATTATACTTCTAAGCCAAAACTGTATGGTTAATACGCAAAAATGGAAAATCGTGCGACGGAATGAAACTCGCGCTCCGAGGTGCGCGCTCCACGCTGCATGATGATTTTGTTATTTTTATTTTTCAAAACCTTTATTTATCCGGAAAAAGGGTTCAAAATTTGGTGTCTACAGGTATATGGTGGCAGATCAAATTCAGTCCCATGAGTACGGCGCGACGCGTCCAAGTTGTTTCTATCTCTGTCAACTGCCCCTCAACAAAAGAATCAACTTGCATAAACAGTGTGTCAATTGTCTCAGTTGGAGTAGCAATCCACGCTTTCAAGACCGAATGAAAACTCTCGACTCTGTTGTTTGTTGTGTTACCAAAGTATCTTACTTGGTTGGTCCAACATTGCACAAACTTCTCCTTGTGCACAAGCCAAGTCCCGTTTATGTAGGTAGGAAAATCAACATATGTGTTTTTCCTAACTGCACCCCACTTCTCCATCATGTTGGCTACATTTATCTCATATTCAAGCTCGGTTTTAGATTTCATCACCCTAGTCCAACTTCCTCGTCTGAACCGAACTCCCATCTTCCTATTCCCACCACACTTCTTTGCAACCCATGCCTCCACATCATGATTAATATGCTACGTGCAAAGTAGATGAGCAGAGTTGGGAAAAACATCCGAGATATATTTTACCAAAGCCAAATCTCGATCAGTCACAATAGCATTCGGAGTCACACTCATACCAATGAGGTTTTTCAGTCTCTCCAACATCCAGCGATATCTTTGAGCATCCTCATGTTGCAACAATACCCATGCAATAAGAAAATTCTTGTTGGTAGGTGTCACTCCAACAATCTCCACCAAAGGATACACGTACTTGTTTGTCTTGTACGTTGCATCAACATGGATCACGTGCGGATACGTACGCACTATTTTCACGGACATCGGGTGTGCAATGAAGGTATGTGTCACCCTACCCATCTCGTCCGAATGGATCCAAAACAGATATTTGCTTTCAACAGCCTGATGAAGAAACTGTTGGGCTGCATTTCTGCCTTCTGATCTCGCCTTTCTCAATGCATCTCTACAGTTGTAGATGTGCCTCATGTTAGGCTTCAAAGACGGAAATGAACCCTTATTAGCTTTCATGATGTGTTGCGGTTTCACATGGGATGTAGTTAGTTCTCCAACAAACTTCTTGGCGGAGGGACTGAGACCGCTAATTTGTCGATGGCCCTCCGTGTATAACATCATTGGGTGGTTATGAAATCCATGTTCAACCTTAGTCTCGACTACCCAATACGCGTAGTCGTTTTTGGGGACGAGGAACAACCTAAATTCACACCCACACCCTTTTCTCTTTGTTTTTCTTCTAATTGTTGTGCTGAAATCACGAGGCTCCTTCTTCTTGCCACGATCACAATCCAAAATTTGATACTTCTTTTTGTGACTACTGATCGTCAAGAAAAACCCAAGGTCAACGGCAATGTTCCTACACCACTCGGCAGCAGCATCACGACTTTGAAATTCTGGGCTATTGTCGAAATACGGGTTGTAATTAATCCCATCACCAACAGACTTCTAAACAAATAAATCATCTTTAATTATAAGAAGCAATCATCAATTAACAATATCCACACATTATATATTAAATTAAATATAATTACAAAATTAATAAAGTTAATTTTATTTCAATTTTTTTTACGTACTATTTATTACCTAATTGAAGTTAATTTTACATATAATATAAAATAAATTTTTAAAAGTTCAATATCAAACTAATCAATAATATAATCATTTTTTATATATCAAAAAATTAAGATTACGTATACAAAAATTTAAAAACATTCCATGGGCCAAACGTCTGGCCAGGACGTTTTGTCTAGGGACAAACGTCTGGCCTGGACGTTCGCCCCATGGACAAAACTGGCCTGGACGTTTTGTCCATGGGGCAAACGTCTGAGCCAAACGATTGTCCTATGGACAAAACGTCCAGGACAGATGTTTTGTTCATGGGACAAACGTCCAGGCCAGACGTTTGGCCCATGTTCATCGTTAAAAAAAAACTACTTCTTCGCCGCCGGAAGACATTGTTGCCGGTGGTGATAGCGTCGGGTTGGAGGTAGCGATTGGTGGTCAGTTACTTTATGTGGTGGTGGAGAGAGAGAGATAGAGTTGTAAAGTGGTAAAATTTTGAAATGTTAAAGTGAAGTAAAATTTTCAAATGTTAAAGTGAAGTAAAAAGTTGAAAGGGTAAAAAAACAACCAATGGTATAATGGTACTTTCATATGGTTATTGGAAATTTATTTTAAGTAATTTTGGAACGAATAAAGAATAGATTTCAGCTTTTGATATACTAGTTGATAATAATGGAATTCCAACCCTACTACCTAATGATTGCATACACACTCACTTATCACCAATTCAACACTATCGGCCTTCTCAAATCCTTGAACACAAAAAATCAGAGTCCAAGTTTATGACTAACTCATGTAAAATATGTCTCATGAATCAGGTAGTCACAACTCACAAGTCATATTCACGGCGGCAGTTTTATCATTGTAAAAGCTACATACACACACAACAAGTACACGGCTCTTTGGTCAGCAGACAGGCCGGTGAAGTGTGCTTAACAACAGATAACAATCTCAATGGAATTTAGTGGCAAACATTTTTTCCTATTGTCTCTCACTTGCTACAATTTACTATTACATTAGTATTTAGGCCAACCATTATTATTGCATATGCATGCACCTTTCTGTATCAGATTCCTGCACAACTAAGATGCGATTCACCCCACGACGCGGAAATCATACTAGTCACAAGTTCTGAAACTAAAATATCCTTTACTACAGTTTTTCTGGGTCCAAAAATATCCAACTATGATTTGATATACCTCCGACAAAACCTTGAGGAATTACAGTTCAATCTCTAATTTATTTTATTTACTAAAAGGTAATGTATATGGAGGGCTAAATCTTATGTCTTGCATGGGAGAAACAAAGATGGAGCTCAAGCATTTGAGTTATATTAGTAGTATAATAATTATGTATATCATGTTAAGATGTCCAAACATATTTTTTTTTTTTTTAAAATTAGTGCTATTATGTATGGTTGCTGTTATACTCTCAATCCCAATAGTGAATCCAATATATGCAATTGATTCTAATTTTTTTAAGAGGCGTTTGGTTGATGGTATTAGAATGAAATGAAATGGATGTAATGTCATTAATGACTGATTAAAAGTTGCTTAGTTGAGTAGTTGAGGTAACTTGGGTATGGAATTTCATACCTAAAGGTTTCTCATCCCCCTAAACTCATGCTGGAATCTCATATCCACCCTCCTACGGATTAAGATCATCATACCTCCCATTTACTAATGGATTGTAAATAGTAAATACATACTTTTAAGTGAAACAGACAACTAAAAAAGTAATATATTTTGAATCTATACCCATGGGGTTCTCATCCTCATATCATTCTATTCCAAGTATTTGAACCAAACCCCCTCTAAGTAGGATAGTGATGACCTAAATAGGCATGTTTAAATGCAATGTTGATGATTAATGATATTATATATTGACGATATTATGAATTAGGAGGTGATTTAGGGTTGTTTAGTGTTGAACGATAGTCACGATGAAATATTACATATAAAGCAATAAAAAAGAGAACCAAAAGATAAATATACACGTTATTCGGTGAAGTTGACCTAGTCATCACGAATGGAGGATTTAGAGCTTTTCTTATTTCTAATGGAGCTCTTCTAAAAGGTTTAATTAGTTGATCATTCAAATATGTCCTATAAGACCAGAAATCCCAAATAAATAACTATAATTTATTCTCCAACGAACAACCCCAATAGCCGTCGCGACTCACGAGCAAAGTAGGAAAGACAAAAGAATTACAAATTAAAAACGAATGAAAGAAAAATCACGTTGTTTGGACGAATCATGTCTTCATTGCTCCCTCGGGGCATCTATAATGCTTGCTCGGAAACTTCTTCCAAATAGGTTCCAAGGTACAATCAACCAAAGAATATACCGAAAAAGGCAGTCTTTTGGGCGTTTTTTTGGTGGTTACTAACTTTGTTCGCCGCCAAAAACTCCAACCTGAAAAGTGCAAACTATCTTAGCTCAAACCTCGATATTCACTTTGTAGCCATACCTTAGTATTAGAGTAAATATATGTGTATAACAATCACTTTCCTCTCCATCATATTAGGTATATGTTTCAATCAAAACAATTGTATAGCATGCGCATATATTTATTCCTAAAGTGCAAATTAGGATCTATAAATTAATGGACAAGCCCACATGGGGAGAAAAATAGTGTCATCTTGGAATATGACATTCACCCCTTCCCATGGAAATAAAATCATAAAATATTGCCATTATTTGCATAATTAACAACATAATTATATTCCTTTAGACAGTTTGAGGTCTAATATTAGTGTTACATGTGTGCATAATAGTAATTACTTTAAGTGAGAGCAAAAATCAATATCAACCTCCATAATAGTTAGAGGTCTAATATTCCGATGTGGATACACTTCAATTAACCTCCGTAATCCCCTCAATCGCTACCCCAGTTTTGACTCAAACCTAATTGATTGACACTCCTCATATACTTCACCTGATTCGTTGATAGAAGAACTTAATTAAGCCAAGCTCATTAGAGAGAAACGTGTAATATTATGAGAGTGCAAAAATCAAATGGATATCATTTGATGCATTGCATTTGCTGCTTTAAGGCAACCGGCCAACCCCCAACCTGATTGTTTGCTGACAAAGACTTGTTAGAATTATATGTTATGATCAGAAAATCTAAAACTCAACTCTAATTTGATAAGCTATACTTCCTCTGTTTGTTCCACGAGTATTATTTAGTGGCTTCTTGCAATTGATTTATTATTAAATTTCTAGTAATTTTCTTAATAAAGAAATATTGATCTGTTTGGGGCAAGTAAGCACATGAGGTCAAATGAACTTTCCTTTTTTGGAACACTTAATGGGTCAGGGTTGTTCGTTCTATACCATGATAAACTTCTTTGGGCGCCCACGTCAGAGGAGAGTTTGACGACATACAAGTTTGGCAAGGTTTCATCATAAAACCAATTGATAATAGGTGGAGTAAACTCACCAATCTATATGTTAGTCATTCTCTCTCTATTTCTTTACTATGGGACAACTCACATGTGGGTCATACTCTTAACAAATATACTATCTATAGTAATATATTAAAAGGCGTTACTAAACAAGAAATTGTGTTACGTGACGCTATTTCTTAGAGTGTCTAATTCATGTTCTCCACATATTATTAAAAATTAGAAAATGCATGGTATAAGATTTAATATCATAATTTCAAGTTTCTATACTACTCCCTCCGTTTTTTTATTATTGCTATATTGTTGTATGCACAACAATTTAGGCAATGTCACTTTCAAGCTTTTTGGAGGGTACTTTTTGACTCATTTAATGTAAAATAATGGAGAAAAGTGAAAAAGTAGTACTTTTGGGTGGAAAAAGAGAAAAACAAATATAATAGTATTACTTTTTTTTTAAAGTAAAATTAATTCATTAATAAAAGAGTCATACGACATCAACAATAAAAATCAGAAATAACAAATACATAACAATTTTGAACAAATAAAATTCAGAATTTGAAAAACCACGATCGTTGTGTAGTAGATCTAACAATTCTGCATACCCTCTTCCACATCGCTGTTTGATACAGCCTTCAACGAGGGGGTCTTTCGATATGCTGTAGTTTTGAAATAGAATTGAATCTGATACCACTGATTGTAATTGTAGATCTGAAATCTGCTTCGACACCGCATAATTCTTCATCAACGAACCAAAATTACGATAATTCATCTAGAAACAAAGAAGTAAACTAAAGTTTCTCCCAATGAGAAGAGAAAAAACCCTTTCTTTCAAGGGAGAAACGATCTTCTCTTAAAGGAGGAAGTATTACTCAAACAAGAAAGAACATAAACAAAGTTAAACAACAAAGAAAATTAAAATTAAAGTGGGGCTATCCACCGATAAAATCGATGGAAGCCCCTTTGAGATTCACTAATGGAGGCTAGGGTTTAGGAGAGAAAGGGAAAGAAGGGAGAGAAGAGGCGGTCTCTTTTATATAAAAGTATAATAGTATTACTTTATGGTGGGTCAAGTACCCCAAATAAGAAAAGTTTAAGAATGTAGCAATTTAAAAGAAACAAACATTTAAGGAAAATGTAGCAATTAAAAAAATACGGAGGGAGTAAAATATTAACCACTAAACCAAGTTATGTTTGGTATTATAATTATAACGATTTTTCTAACCTATGCACCTAGTGCAAAGGTTAAGGCTTATCTATTAAACAAATTAATTAACTAAAATAGAATATCCTCCCTACAATTATGCTAGAGATATATATTAATGACAATTTTGGTTTGATAAATATATACTAGCACTATATGCACGCGATGCGTGCGACTGTATATTAATATTAATAGTAACATCAAAAAGTGTTAAAAAACTAACTTATAATATTTATGGTGAATATTGATGAGCATTATGGGTTTTTATTCGCGTTGCTCTGGTGTAAAGAGTAATGTTTTCTAGAAAGGACTATGTCGAGATAGGATATGTTATCTTGTATTTGATAAATAATTCAACAACTCTCCTTTTAAACAATGATCTAGGTTATGTTTTTTTATTTATTTAAAAAATACATATATTTTATAGGCATATTTTATGAGTAGTAGTTCAATTTAATGTCACGGATAATTGAGGTTTTTAGGCATACTATGGTGAGTAGTGCTTCAATAAAAAAATAAATTATAAATTGATATTGTCTAATGATGTATGTTTATCTCTTTAATTATTTATTATCCCAACTAATTGTGATCCTAAAAATATAAAAAAATGAATATTCTCTAAGTCTCTTAATTCTTTTATGGTTTGTTAATACATGTTACTTGAAATTGTTATTGCAACTGAGAGTTTAGATAGTAAGAATCTCTGTAAAACTTTGCTTTTATAATTGTTTGAAAATTGATTTAGTCATCAGTTTATATTTTCAATTGTGATTTTCCTCTTTTTTACACATTTTTATGTATTTTTTTTTGGTAATGTATTTTCTTTCAATTGTATTTTTTGGTAAGAATCTCTATTTTTACACATTTTTATCTCTATTTCCAATCTCACAAAAAATAATAAAGAAAATATATTTTAATACAAGATTTTTATGTAATCCCCCGTAATTTTACGAATTTTATAAATATATTTTAATATATAGTTATTTATATTTTAAAATATTTTAGCATTTTAATGATTTATTTCTGCAAAGGTTGACTATTTGAAAGTCAAAGGAATTATTTTAATAATTTATTCAAGTCAAATATTTTATTAAAGTCATGCTTTGAAAGTACTTGAAATGTTTGAAATACTTATTGGATTTGGAAAAGGATTTTAAGTGGGTGTGAGGAGCCCAAACACTCTTAGATTTGGAAAAGGATTTATAATCCTAGCCTATTTACCTTTTTCCTAAGCCCATAAAGGGGAAACTATAAATACCCCATAAACCCCAATTTTTCCCCACAACTTTATTTTCTCTATCCTCCTTTACTCCTAAATTTTCGGCCACCTATTTCTTTTTCTCTCTTCGGTTTTCGTCCTAGCTCTCTTTCGGCCTTCACTTCTTTGCTTCGTCGGCCTGCCTTCGCGTCGACCTTTCAACGACCGCCTGAAGTAGTCGCTGATTCCGGGAAGCTGTCGCTGATTTGCGTCGGCGTTTCTTCCTCGTTTTTCCTTTGCTTTGGTTTGATTACTTTCCTTCCTCCTCAAGTTTTATTCAAAGATTATATTTTTAGGTTTTGTTTTAATTTGTTTATGTTTAAAAGTTATAAGTTGATGATTCATTATTGAATTTAAGTTATGTAATCTATGTATTGATAAAATAAAAGTCAGATTTGCATATTTGAGTTTAAAGTAGATTTTAATTATCAAAGCATTAATTTTTAGGGTTTTGAAAGTTAGAAAAACCTAGTAGTTTATTATAAGTTATGAAAGTTATTGCCTTTATGTTTCTAAGCATGTTTAAGTATGTTTAAGGAGAGTTTTAATAAATTATATGTTGCTGGAATTTTAAAAAGGATGTTATTAAAGGAGTTTTAAGGATTTTAATGACTAGTATAGTAGTACTATGGTAGGAAGTATTAGTAATTGAAGTTTTAATGATGGAAACAACTTTTAAATATTTTTAAAGGAGGTTTAAAGTATTTTAAAGTTGCTGGAAATTATTTGAGTATTGATTATAAATTTATATTGGTTATTTTAGGCGGAGAATTCTCTCTAGGCGACTTTTAAGTTGGTTAAAGTGGCATCCCAGTTTGTCTACACAAGGTATGTACATACCTATGTGTGGATTGAGATAGTATCATGATTTTAGGAAGGAAAATTTTGTAGTATCATGTATAGGAACTATGTTGAGTTCATAGATGATATTTATTATGTTGGATTTTGCATGTTTTATGCTGTTGTGTAAGCATGTTGATTATGAGATTTATATTATGAGAGTTATATCATGTTTGTATGGAAAATTGATGCAAGCATGTTGGTTGGGAACTTTATTTTATTAATTCACATGGGGGAATTAATATATTTACTAGTATTGGATCATATTGATCATTGTTCCCTTTTTAGCATTTCACTGCTTTATAAGGACCGAGGGCCTTATTTAGTAAGTTGATATTTTCTACCTATGAAAGGTAATTTGGTTGTTGGCTAGGTTCAACAAATAAAAAAGGTTGGATTAAAGTTGAAACTAATCTTGGATTGTAAGTTGTGTGATCACTTATCTAATCCTAAGATAAAAAGAGAATTGTGATTGTTTGATGATTTTATTATTTGTGCTGCTGGTGAGTCATAACAAGTAATAACTGGTAAATCATGTAAAGTGAAACTGGATAGCAATAGCTTTAGACTGGTTCACCTCTGAAGTGTTGGACAAATAGGAGTTGGGGTACATGGTGAGCGTGCCATGGCTTTTTATTGGGGCCGGATTGATCACCGTGTCCTATTTTTATTTCAAAGGTTCCTCGATATCGTAGGTCATGGCATGGGAATACGGAGTCGCGCCCGTATTTCGTCTTCCAAAGGGAAGGCTGGTTTTAGTTAGACAACTCGGTCCATTGATTATTCCATTTAAAGTAATAAGAATGTTGTTAAAGTTTAGTACAGTAAAAGTTATCTGCAAGTTATTATACTATTATTTATTCCTGCCTACTATTTATTAGTATCATGTTAGGATTTTTTAGTATGTAGTACTCAGCTTTGCTGATTTCGTGCGTTTGTTGTGTATGTTGATTATGGCTTTGCCTTATTGATCCTGTGATGACCCATTTCGGTGAGCAGTCTCTAGGGATTAATAGTGCATTGTCTATCTACAGGTTTGAAGATGAGCATCATTGGGTCCGAGATTTTGGAGAGCTTGTGTAGTTTATGTTCAGTACTTTTGAGTTATACTATTCATAGTTGGTTTAATTTGGTTTTAAAGTTGACTTTGGTTTTGTTGGTTGGTTTTGGAGTTGACTTTATTGTTGACTACGTTTTATTTATAAAGTTTATTATTATTGTTTTCCGCTGCAAAATTCTGAATAAGCCGATACGTTTTCACACGGGCGATAATACTTTGATAATTCTCTATGTTTTATATTTAAAAGGTATTTTAGAAAAGAGAGAATTGTCGGGGTGTTACAATATATATATATATATATATATATATATATATATATATATATATATATATATATATATATATATATATATATATATATATATATAAGGAAACTAACTATTTAGCCTAATTGTAGGGAGGATATTATATTTTAGTTAATCAATTTGTTTAATAGATAAGCCTTAACCTTTGCACTAGGTGTATAGGTTAGAAAAACCGTTAATATATATCTCTAGCATAATTGTAGGGAGCATATTCTATTTTAGTTAATTAATTTGTTTAATAGATAAGCCTTAACCTTTGCACTAGGTGCATAGGTTAGAAAAACCGATATATATATATATATATATATATATATATATATATATATATATATATATATATATATATATATATATATAATATATATATATATATATATATATATAACACACACACACACATATATACATATATATACACATATATACATAGGAATGGGATCTTGTGAAAACATCCATTAAGCTGAAAACTGAAAACATAAGATCTGGACCATTAAATGAGATAAATTAGATCTGACGCTCCTCCACGACTATGAAACCCCATTCTCTCTCTTCGAAGACCCCAACTTTTGCCATTCCCATTCTCTCTTCTGACCACAAATTCATCATACAACAATGGGAAATCTCCATTTTCTCTCTCCTCTCACCATTAAATCTACCATTTCCTAGAATTCATGTCTTCTAAATTCTAATGCTTGAATTCGAAACCTATAAAACTTGTGGGTTGAAGAAATCCGTGAATAAACTTGTGGGTTGAACAAATCTATGGCGAAAACGAAAACCGGCACCATAGCAACAGAAGCGAGAAGCTCAACATTCATCTTTCTCTCTCTTATCTCCGAGTTACAGTGAGATTCAAACAACTGCAAAAATGGTGAAACAAGAAGAGAGAAGAAAACCAGTAAAATTGAATTCGATAATAACATCAAATGTCTCCAATCTCTTGTTTTCGGCCCCGATTTTTCTTTAGAAAATCCCGATTTTGAATGATGAAAATTGAAACAAAATGTTGTATGATAATTTCAAGGAAACTCCATATTATAGCACTGATGTTGATTAGAGGAACTTTTTGGTGCTAATTTTAGCTCAGTTTTGCTGATGACGATGATTGATTTTATTTAAGTGATTTGCTAAGTCATGGAGCTGCAATTGGAATTGATTAGATTTTCGCATTTTTGTGAAAGTTGAGAGAAATAGAAAAGGGGAGAAGATGAAGGTTGAAGAAGATGAAGGTTGAAGGAGAAGGTGGGGAAAACTTAAAGTTACTGTAATATTAGTCATAGTTACTCTTATAATACTCAAAGTTACCCTTAAATAATGAAAGTTAATCTTAACATAATAAAGTTGCCTTAAAAGTGGTAAAAGTTACTCTTATTATATATAAAGTTGCCCTTTAAATATATAAAATTACCATTAATATAATAAAGTTACCCTAAAACTGGAAAAATTAAAGTTACCCCTTAAAAGCTATAAAGTTGCCCCAAAAGTGTTAAAAGTTGCCCCGTTTTCAGTTTTCAGATTAAGAGTTGTTTTCAGCGGATCCCACCTCTATATACATATATATATATATATAAGGAAACTAACTATTTAGCCTAATTGTAGGGAGGATATTATATTTTAGTTAATCAATTTATTTAATAGATAAGCCTTAACCTTTGCACTAGGTGTATAGGTTAGAAAAACCGATATTAATAAGGAAACTAACTATTTAGCTTAATTGTAGGGAGGATATTCTATTTTAGTTAATCAATTTGTTTAATAGATAAGCCTTAACCTTTGCACTAGGTGCATAGCTTAGAAAAACCGTGTTAGAAAAACCGTAATTATAAAGTGAAATACTAATAAATGAAAATTATAATTACCCGAGACATAGTCCGAGCCTAAAAACTAGTTTTTAAATTATTAACTCGTGTGTAACAAGGGTCACAAATCTAATCCTTTGTATAACGATTGGAAAACTTAACCAAGTCTAGTTAAATTCGATCGTGGGTGAATTCTTGCCATTTCAGTTGCAAGTTTTTTTTTTTGACAGAAAAAGAAAATATATTATTACTCAGCAAACTTGTCTGCAACTATAGAACTAACAATCTCATAAGGAGTTTCTTCTAGCCACACCTTCAAAGACTCCATAGACTTACATAATTGAGCAAGTTTGTGTGCTACTACATTACCTTGCCTCTTAACATGGCAATAAGACACACTCTGACACTAAGAAGCAAAGATTCATACATCCTTTACAATTTTACCAAAAGGAGACGATTCACATCTTCCATCTTTTAAGTGATTGAAAACTCTCCTGCAATCCACCTCCAAAATCAACTTTGTAAAACCCGCTTCCATGGCTATTTGTATACCTTGACGGGCACTTAAAGCCTCGGCTACAACAACATCATTGATGCCATCCATCTTGTTACACATTGCCACAACCACATCACCCTCAAATCTCCTTACAACTCCTCCCAATCCAATGTGATTTCCCTCAAACATAGCTGCGTCGGTATTTATCTTGTAAGTCCCCTCTAGTGGCGCACACCATTTGACAGGATCCAAGCTTAGGTTGTCTTCACTATTTGTTGTTGCATTCGCTTGCACATACTCAGCAGCCCTTTTCACAGCTCTATCCACCACCTCTATGAACTGCCTTTTTTTCTTTCAAACACCCAAGCATTTCTGCCTAGCCAAATATTCCAACACATCATCCAGAATAAAGCCCACCATTCATCCTCCTTCCTTTGCATAGCTAAGCCATCAACCCAGTCCCTAAACATAACACCCTGCACCATCTCAACATTTAATCGAAGAGGGGAGAAATACCATGCTTTCCTACTTTCATCACAGAACAGCAGCATGTGTTCTACGGATTCGTCTCCCTCACCACATCTCTAGCACTTTTTTTCCACTCTCACTCCTCTTTTAGCTAAGTTAACTCCCACAGGTAAACCATTTAGCAGGGCTTTCCACCCAAACATCCTGATTTTTGGTTGTATTTTCAAGCTCCACAATATATTCCACAAATGCTTACCTGAAACTGAGGATGTTGATGGCTGAGAAGTACGCTCCTCCAGCAACACCATGAAGTATGCACTTCTAACAGAGTATTGCCCATCTGTAGTGTGCAGCCACATCCATCCATCTTGCACTTCGTGAATCGGTACAGGGAGCTTTTTGATGGCCTGCACCGTCCACGGATTGAACTAGCTCGTGAGAACTTCCCCTCGCCACTTTCCCTCCTCCATCAATTCACTCACACGTTGCGGTTCTTCCTCCCTCCTTACATCTTCACGCTGCTGCACTCTAAAATTTGGGAGCCCAGGTATCCACGGGACGCTCCATATATTTGTGGCCTTCCCATCACCAAGTACTCTACAAGCCCCTTTCATCACAATCTCCTTAACCGACAAAATGGATTTCCATGCAAAACTAGCAGTTGGGTTAACTTGAGCCTCTAGAAAATTACAATTGGGAAAATACTTGCCTTTTAGCACCCGAGCGATAAGCGAATTGGGCATCGAAAGAAGGTGACAGGCTTGCTTGGCTAATAGAGCTTTATTGAACACATTAAAATTTCGAATGCCCAAGCTCCCCTCTTTTTTTGGTAGAAATATTTTTTCCCATGCCACCCAAGCCATTTTCCTCTCTTTATCTTGTTGTCCCCAAAAGATAACCTCTACTCATTTTTTCTATTCCATCTAAGATACTTTTCGGTATTCTAAAACATTGCATAGCATATGAGGGGATCGCTTGAGCTACAGCTTTAATTAACACTTCTTTACCTGCTTGAGATAAGCACTTCCCTTTCCACCCTTTAAGCTTCTTCCAGACACGATCCTAAATAGCTTGGAAAACTCGTTTCTTTGAGCTCCCTATATAAGTAGGTAGACCCAAATATTTATCATGTCCCTCCACTGCCTTAAAAGCTAACTTCATCTGAAGTATATTAATCTTTTTCGGCTCAATGTTTCGGCTATAGGACATCTCCGATTTTTCCATGTTCAATTTCTGCCTAGATGCAACTTCATAAGTAGAAAGCACACCTATCACATTCTCCACTTCTTCCTCCGTGGCTCTAACAAAAAGTAAGCTATCATCTACAAAAAAGAGGTGAGAAATAGGACTAACTCGCCTCCCTATTTTGACGCCATGAATGAGCTTTTTTCGTTCCGCATCTCGGATAAGAGTCGACAAGCCCTCCGCACATAATACGAATAAGAAAGGTGACAAAGGATCACCTTGTCTGAGCCCTTTAGAGGGGTTGAAGTTTCTCGACGGTTGCCCATTCACTAAGACTGAGAAAGTTGCCGAGGAAACGCATTGCATTACCAATTTCGTATAACAGCTTGGAAAGCCCAGCTTATGCATCATTTTCTCCAGGAAACACCATTCCACGCGATCATATGCCTTGCTCATGTCTAACTTTAACCCCAGATAACCTTTTTTCCTGTCTTCTTTTTCCTCAAAAAGTGAAAACATTCATACGCAACAAGCACGTTGTCTGTAATTAATCTTCCCGGCACAAAACCACTCTGGCTATCATGAATAACAATAGGCAACACCTTTTTCATTCTGTTAGCAAGCACCTTTGAAACCAATTTATAGATGACATTACATAGACTATCAACATGAGACTCACACTGTTGCTTTTTAGGGATAAGAACAATGTGTGTCTGATTTACCGAACCAATATCATCTATGTTATTCAGAAAATTCAGCACTTTATTCGTTACATCTTCACCAACAATATTCTAGAAATTTTGGTAAAAGAGTGCATTCATACCATCCGGTCCAGGCGCCTTGTTAGGATGCATTTAGGAGAGAGCAAACACCACCTCCTCGCGTCTAAATGGAGCACCAAGCATTGCTGCCCTCTCAGCGTTAATTAGCGGTTTTACTAAATTCACAACCGGGTCCGAGTCAATGCTATTATTCGAGCTGAAAAGAGTTTCGAAATATGCAGCAAAGCACTCAGTAATTTTATCCTCATCTTCAAGACAATTTCCAGCTTCATCTTTAATTTTGTGCACACTATTCCGATGCTCTCGTTGGTTGGCCTTTTGGTGAAAAAATGTTGTATTCTAGTCACCACATTCCAGCCAACTTTGCCTGCTTCTTTGATGCCAGTACACCTCTTCTCTTTTCTCTAGTTCATCCATCCTGGCATCAATATTTCTCATTTGACTCACCACTTCAACCATCTGCTCTTTCTCCATAAGCATTTTCATTTGGTTTTGGCATGCTCGGATTTCCTTGGTTGTATTACCGAAAGTTTTCCTACTCCACATAGTCAACTTCTGTGTTGTTCGGGCCATATTCACTCCTGCATCTTCACCTTTGTTCCATGCATTACGAACTACCTCCACACTTTCATCTTCACGTAACCACATAGCCTCAAACCGAAATCTATTGGATTTGTTTCGTTTTTCAGTTGTCCCGTGGCACCCTTTCACACATACAACTAGAGGTAAGTGGTCCGACTTTCTTTTCGGGAGATGGGACACAAACGACCCCGGGAATTTTGTTTTCCAATGCTCATTTGCAAAGAAACGGTCAAGTCTTTCTTGAATATTTGCCTCTCCTCCTCGATTGTTTGACCATGTGAAATCATAGCCCACATAACCAAGGTCATTGAATTGACAAACCTCCATTGCTTTCCTCAATATCTCCGCTTCTTGAACCTTAAAATCATCCCCACCTTTTTTCTCATTTTCCATCAACATAAGGTTAAAATCTCCTCCACAAATCCATGGAACTGTGTGCGCTCTAGAAAGAACTTCCATGAGCACACCTGTTTTAACTTTATTCTCTTCTTCCGGGAATCCATACACCCATGTGAACCGCCACACACTCCCATCATCTTCCTCAACAAGCACATCTATATGATTTTGTGAAAAAGATGTAACATGAATATTAATTTTTTGCTTCCAAAAAAGAGTCAAACCCCCTTTTCTTTTCCTTCCTTCTCCTTCACAATCAACCACTACCATTCTGTCTTGAGCTTTTTTCTAACATTCTCCATCTCATGAGTCTTCGATTTAGTTTTCGATAAGAACACAATATGAGGATTTTCTAAGGAGAGTAATCTCCTTATCGCACTAACTGCAGAGGGGCTCCCCATCCCTCTACAGTACCATGATAAGATGTACTTCATTGGTCACCAAGAGCCCTTTTAGTGAGGCCCGCCACCTTGTCTTCAGTTGTGAGTTTCTCATCCATTATCAGCAGAGCTCCGTCAATCCAATGCCTTAGATCACAAGCACCACGTTAGTTTTCTTGCTTAGAGGTTCGCCCTCCACCGTAGGACCTTCATCATCTCTATCACGTTTACCTGAGTTTAAGCATTGATCATCATTAATTGTGGAATCACCAATCCCCTTCCTCTCCCTAGCCAGCTTGTGCCGTTTTCTTTTACAGGTAATAATGCTCTTAGGTCCCCCGCCATGGGGTAATGGAGTAGGAAACTGGCCTGGAGCATCACTTTCATAGTCATTAACTACCACATTCGGATGAGAACTATGCTCCCCACCCTCCAAAATAAGATGATCATTTTCCCCATCATGTTCCATGGGTATTTCATTCGAATCTAAAGACAACCCCATAGCTCCACTTTTCAGAGCACCAGCATCACATGAAGCTTGATTAAAGAATTGATTTTCCAACATTATTGACGATTTCTCTTGGTTCTCTTGAGTGATTAAGTTATGTGAAGGTGGTGTTTTAGTTGGCTGTGATGATATACCCTGTAGTGGGATTACATTTTGAGTATCAACATAGCCTTCAGCTGCATAGGAGCCCTCTGCATTGATAGAGTTTGATTTTGTTAAAGAGCATCCCTGATCTTTCCCTGCCCTAGTCACAAAAAGAACCTGTAACTGGTTTTAATGGCTGCAACTTCATCCTTATTTTGTTTTCTACCTTTTGTTGGGGGAGCCTTAAGCCATTCTCCCCACCCCAACTCATTATTTCCGTCATCATCTGATGCATTGGTACAATTTTTGTCACTATGTCCCATAACTCCACAGAGAAAACAAAAGTGGGGAAGTCGTTCATATTTATATTCAATAGTCACTAAAGCTCCATCTTTACGTTTGATTCGTTGTTTACGTCGCAAAGGTTTATAAACATCTAAAAGAACTTTAACTCTACAAAAACAATCCAAGCCAAGATCGTCCAAATCAAGTTCCAAAACATGGCCTAGACATGAGGCAATAGCGGTAACATCGGCCTCGGTGCGACAATTAAAAGGCAAATGAACCCAAAATGGTGAAGAATCAAGAGTAACCTGGGAAGGTTGTTCATCACCACTAATTTCATTCAAAACCAGGAGTTTTTGCTCAAAGCACCAAGGTCTGCCAGAAAGAATTTTTTTCCTTGTCCTTCCAGTGGAAGAATTGGAAAGCAAAAAAGTTTTCTCCCATGGCTCTGATAACCAGCTTCCGATTAAGAGACCATATTTGAGTAAGGGTATGTTTCATAGCATCAAAATTAACTAGTCTATCACTAATAATTCTGCCTACCAACATGAGGGAGGTTTTCTGGTCGGCCTCCAAAGAGCCAACGCCGCCCAGATCAATAATTTCATTTTCAACTTCGATAAAGTTAACTCGCGAACATTTTTCTAATAACGCATCGCCCATGACTTACCGGGGAGGGAAGATCGTCGAGGGGCGAGCAAATGGAAGCTAGACGGAGCCGAGTACAAGTCCACGCACAGAGAGGATATGAGAGACCACCGTACGTGGAGGTCGGAGCACAGAGAAAACTTGAACACCGCGAGAGGGCGCCTAACTTGGACGCAAAGAGAGGGAGGTCAATAAATTTAAAGTTGAGTTGGGAAAGACGAAAAATTCTGACGAATTGCAGCCGTGGTGGCCGGAGCAGCAGACCGCACGCACAACGGTGACGAAATCCAGGCGAAGCTGGAGACTGGAAACCCTAACTCGTCGCGAGCATGGGACTCCCTTTTTTCAAGTTTAGGTGTCACTTGAATATTGCTAATACTTCGCAGCTACTTTTGAGCTTGCAAGATCAGTTGCAAGTTAAATTCGAGTGGTTTCATATTCGAGTTTATTATAGTACTAATATCAAGGTCATGTCATAATCAAATAATCTAATTTGAGTACCATTTAAGTCTAGGTCAATCTCTCTCAAGTCATTTAGATTGCATTAGTAGTTCCATGTTAGCCTATCGCCCTATCCTATGGTAATTTTCTACACAAATTGAGTTGTAATGATATCTACCTCCACATTGAGCCTGAGTTTGATCCTACACAAGAGCATTCAACCTTCGTGCTTTTGGGAGGGGAGGCTAGTGGATATAGGGGGGTTGGACTTTATTTTATTTTATTTTTTTGAGGGAAAAAAATCACTTGGTAGGCTAAGAAAATCACTTGGTATAGGGTCCTAACTCAAACCCAATACATTATTACAAAAAAAGACAACATGTCTACATCGCTTCTTTTTTTTTATGATGTCCCACTAATTTCATCAAGTGACGTTTGAGTTAAACCTCATAACTCAACTATCGTAAATTTGGAATATAAGTTCTTTGCTCAACAATATTGGAAAAAAAAAAGCTTTGATATTTTTATTCCCAAAATTATTTGAACTAAACAATGGACAATTTGTAAACTTACCCATATACAAGACGTGGATAACATAAAGTTGCATCTTATTTAACTTGATTTTATAAATTGATATTCATGCCATGATAATTTTACACCGCTACCTCATCTAAAAATAAACTTTTATCGATACTTTAGATTTTAAATAATTTTTAGATGATTTTAAATAATTCTTATCTATCTGAAGAAGAACACTAAACAACAGATTAAATCTCTGCACATCAATTTGCAAAAAATTGACTGAAGAAGCTAAGCCAGCTGTAGAATCTTTCATAAATTGATAAAATTATAGTAAAAGGGTACCTATATTTGCTTACAGAGTGCCCATAAATCATAATCGTTCTCACCTAAATACAAGGGACCCTTTTCCATGTGCCCTAAATTGAGTAATGCCATATATAGAGCTATCAAATGGCAGTGCCTTATCATTTCATGCTCCCTTGATAAGCCTCCTCAGGTAGGTATGACTTGTGAAACACTATATATGGATTTTTCCTCTATTAATTATTGGAACAAACATCAACTTGCCATTTAGTATTAGTATATCTAGTACAAGTTTTGACATTCATTGCTTTTCAAAAGTTTTAGATATTTTCTTACTGACTTGTATGGTAAACTTTTGTGAATCTTAGTAATCAGGACTCATCCTTCGACATTGAATATATGGAAAACGAGGTGTGGGGGAGGTGCAACTGGTAGGATCCCCCATTTCTGAAATTCTGATCCCCGTAGCAAGGCATAAGGCATTTATTAACAACAATGTTGTGTGCTTAATATTTAGCGGATGGGGTTGATTGCATGAGCCAGATTTTCTGTCTGTGATCAACATTACATAGGATTTTATGGAAGCTAATATCAAGAAAAAACTATAATATTGAGTAATATTTACCTTCCAATTATATTGTGCTAATTGTCATCGTCTAATTACTCAGCCGGTAATGAGCCATCATTCTAGGATAAGTAAAACAGGAGCATTCGCTCATATAAGGTATAAATACCCTCAGTTTTACAAGTAGACACGCCCAACCTAGAAGAAATTATCATTATTCTACTTAAATTCTCTCTCTAGTCTACCCTCAAAACTAAGGTTCTCTTACTAATCTGCAAGCAAGTCAAGTAGTCAACTAGAAGCAAAACAATGACGAATTCTTTTGTGACAACACTTACCATAACTTAAAATGACTAGAGGTAATCTGACAAACCCTAATTTTTAGAATATGAGCTTAATTATGTGTCATTTTTGTAAATATTTGGATGTTTCATTTCTTAATTTCATACTACTCCCTCCGTCCCAAAATATAGTTCCTGTTTCTATTTCGGGAGACAAATTCTAAAAACTTTGACCAAATATTCTCATTAATGTATACAAAAAAATATACTCATGTGGGATCTTGTTAGATTCGCCTTAATGTGTACATTCATAATATCAACTTTTTATATTTTTTACTAATACGAAATAGAAGCTATCGTAGGCCAAAGTTACGTGTTGGAGGCGTCAGCGAAAAGAACACACGAACTATATTTTTCGGACGGAGAAGACTTATTTAGATAATTTAAACTTAGATTTTCAGCCTTTCTTTTCAACAAGCTAAACCTAAGAACTGTATTCTTCTTTTTTACTAGTTTGTCTTTTTATTGGAGTATTTATCTACTAATTTTTGCAATTTTTCTACTTATATATTGAATCTTATTTCCACATATATTGGATTCCATCTCTTTTTCTATGAGTTTGAGATTTTGCAAGAAAACTTAATTCATTGATTAAAATTTGCATTGTGCAGTTTTGACTCTATCTATACAAATATATTAAAAGGCGTTCCCGAACAAGGAACATCGCCACATGGCGCTCTCCCTTAGTGTGTTTCACTCAATGTAATCCACCTACAATTAAAATAAAATAGAAAATGCATTGTATAAGATTTGATCCCATGACTTCAAGTTTATGTACTAAAATCTTAGCCAATAAACTAAATGGCATTTGGTGATATCAATTTAAAGTGAAATATTAGTAAATGAAAATCATATATAATTACCCGAGACGTGGCTCGGACTTGAAAACTAGTTCATTGATGAAAACTTGATTAGTTGATGAAGATTTATTTCTCTCCTTGTAAGAATTTGGAGCTATGCTTTATTTACGTCCATTCTTTCATTTCATGACCAAACAACCTCTTTCTTCTTTCTTCTTTCTTCTTTCTTCTTTCTCCCGAGGGAAGAATCAAGGGAAGGGTTTTACATGACTTGCAATACTAGGATCACCCAAGACATAAAATCTTGGGGAAATGAGTTGAGAAACACCTACTCCGAATATTGGATTTATATACCTAGGTAATGGATTTACATATCCTGGAGAAAGAGATTCTTTTAACTTTCTTCTTTATTTTTTGACGTAGCTCTTTTTTTAACCAATAGGCCTTTAACTCTCCACCAAAAAAAAACAGATCTCATTAAATTGGGTGATAAAGACATTGAAATGTGGTCCAAAACTTGTTGATAAAGGGGGCATTAGAGAAGAGTATATGAAAGAGATAGGACTTGAAATTCAATAAAAGATTTCAAGTGGAGTAGTATATTTTACTCATAAACAAAAACTTACATTTCCTACTCTTACACGGGAATGCACTTTTCAACTATTCCAAGTTCCAAAGTTGAGAACTAAAACACTACATTCAACTAAAACAACCAACTAAAAATAAACTTAAATAAAAGAAGAATAAAAAAAAAACCACATGAAACTAAAAACATTAATTAGGCTCTAAGTACACACTAGATTTCGACCAACCTAACCTAATTAAATTAAAACCAAAAATAAATAAAAATTACAAAGAAGAATTTACATGATACTGCAACTATTAGTATTCTCATCACTAAAGTAGGAAGTGTAAGGGTCATGATATCCTGGGGGAGGGATCATTGGAGGTCCATACCCTACACCCATCTGTGGCCGTCCATACATCATATTCATTTGCTGTGCTTGCTGTGGCATCATTCCATAACCATCTCCACCGTTCATTCTTTGCTGGTTCATCATCATAGCCGCCATGTACTGCTGCTGCGGATTCATCGGGGCTGGCCCTGGACTCGGTCCTGGACCCATACCTTGATAATACCCGCCACCGCCTCCCCCACCGCCGCCACCACTCATCATGTGGGAAGCTGGCAATCCTGCTGCGGCCGGGCCCATTGGGCCCATTTGGTAATTTCCTATTTGGCCCATATTCATGTTGCCACTACCCTTGAAGTTATCCATTGCTCCTCCACCGCCACCTCCACCTCCACCTTTTTTACCCCCACCATTATTATTGTGGTTATTTCCTCCATTATTGCCTCCACCTTTACCTTCAAATCCACCATTTTTACCACCTTTACCTTCAAATCCACCATTTTTACCACCTTTACCCTCAAATCCACCATCTTTACCACCATTGTTTTTACCATTTTCACCATGCTTTCCACCACCTCCTTGGCTTTGGTGACCTCCACCTTCACCCTTGTTATTTCCACCATTTTTACCATCCTTTTTCCCATCCTTTTTACCATCCTTTTTACCATCATTGCCCTTCTTTTTTTCACTATTTCCGCCACTACCCCCTAACATACCCTTAAGTATACCAGCCACTCCACCAGCACCTCCTCCTTTCTTGCCGCCACCGCCACTTTCCTTACCCTTCTTTTCACCGCCACCGCCACCATTTTTACCCTTCTTATCCCCACCACCGCCACCGCCTCCATTACCTTTTCCTTCCTTACCCATGACAGGAACATTCTTAGAAGGTGGATGATGATGACCATATATATCATCCTCCAACTCATCATCATCATAGTCATCATCATCAAACTCATCATCATCATAATCATCATCATCAAACTCATCATCATCATCAAACTCATCTTCAGGCAAGTTGAACTTAACTGTTTTCTGCTCCTTGGAGGGCATTTTTGCCCCTTTCATTTGTTGCTGTTGCTGAAGTTGCTGAAGAAACTGAAGCTGTTGCTGCTTCTGTTGCTGCAACTGCTGTTGCTGTTGCTGCAGCTGCTGCTGTTGTTGTTGTTGTTGTTGTTGTTGTTGTTGCTGCTGTTGTTGTTGTCCACCACCTCCCTTTTGTTGCTCTTTTCCACCCTTTTGACCCTTGTTGTTGTTGTCTTTTCCAATTTTACCCCCATCCAAGTTAAAGTTTTTCATTTCATTAAGGTTCATAAACTGATTCATAAACTGGTTGTTCTGATTTGAACCTTTAGAACCACCCCATAACTCAGCATGTTTTCCATTTTTCTCTAACTTCTTAATTAAAACTGCTGGGTCAACATTCCCAGTTACCGTCACTTTCCCTTGTTCTGAATCTATACTAGTGTTATAAACCCCTGAAACAAACAAACACAGCAAATTTAAAATTTAACCCAACAAAAAAAATCATAGTTGGTCTACAAAAAGTCGTCGTAAATTACTATTTGAGCTAAAGGGGTCACTTGAATAGTATCGTAACGAGTCAAAAATCATTATTTGAGCTAAAGGGGTCACTTGAATAGTATCGTAACGAGTCAAAAACCATTATTAAGACCATCTCATTTGAGAATTTGCCAAAACTATAAAAAACACACACTACTAATTGCAAGATCTAATTAAAGAGTCAAAATTTGAGATATTTACCATCAATTTTCTGAAGTATCTTCTTCACTTTACTCTTGCACCCATCACAGTGTATATTCACTCTAAGAACACAGCTCTGAAAACACACCAAGAAAAAATTTACATGAATACAGAGTTTTCAGTTTTGACTTTTGAGCAAGACAATATATAGTACAAAAAAATACATGCAAGAAATGAAAATAAATACCTGGGTTTTCAAGATTTCTTGCTTATTCATTTTGGTAGGTGTTTTTAAGTGAAAGAGATCTGAGAAAAGAAGGTGCAACAGAGGGGAAGACTTTTTATAAGGTCAGTTCTGATGTTTGAAGGGTTTGAATGAAAGAAAAAGAGGAGAGAGAAAGAAACAAAAACTGCCTCTGAAATTGCTCACAAATTTCTGGGTATTTTTTTTAAAGAGTTTGGGTAATTTTATAGAAAGAAAGAGGCGGTTTCAGAGGAAAGAGAAGAGAAGAGAAGAGAAGAGAAGAGAAGTGAAGTGAAGTGTTCTCTTTTTCTTGGGTGTTTTCAGGGTTTTGTAATTGTATGTATAGATAGGCTGTCTGTTTTTTTATAAAAGAAAAAAAAAAAGGAGCGTGAGTAGAAGATGTGGACAGTTGCGGAAGAAGCAAGAGGAGTATATAGTTATAATTTATTTTTGTTTCAAACTCTATTATTAAAGTTTGTAAGTATACGGATGCAGTGGTGTAGTACTAGTAGAATTGAGCTGGGAAATTCTACTTAAAACAAAACTACAAATTAATATTCGTAATCAATAATTATCATAGACTAGAAGTACATTATATTCTTATTAAAAAAAATAGTACTGTATACTACTACCTTTTTCTTTTCTTTTTTATCCATTGGAGCCACGAAGGGGAGGGAGGGATTCGAACCTGTGACCAATCGTTCACAGCACCTCAATCTTAACCACTAGGTCAAGACATCATTGGTACTTTATACTACTACTTCCTTCGTACTTTAATACTTGCAAGTTGCAACGTTGAAATGTGCACAAGGATCGAGGAGATGAGAGGCATATAAAAAAAACCTTATGTCCTACCGTGCTAAGAGAGATAAATATAAATAATTGTCGAAAATGTCAACATTGCAAATAATAGAGAATTTTCTAAAATGGAAAACGTTGCAAATAAAGCATAAAGTACATTTGTATTTTATAAAAAATATCCAAAAAAATAATCAAAGTTTATGATTATGATTTATGAGAGTATGATGTTGTGTGATTGAATGGTGCCATTTATTCAACTTATTTTGATTAATTTGAATTCCTCCACGCTATTTGTCGCCCGTATTTATCGTACACTGCCCGTATTTTTTTTTCTTTCGTCATCGTCTACTTCTTCTCCCTCCATAACCACCACCCTTAGCCACCACCGCCACCACCACCCCCCGCAACACCCCCGCATCCCTCCCGACCCCCCAACCTAAGCCCCCCCGACCCCAACCCCCACCCTACCCCCAACAGCCCTACCCCCACCCCCGCACCCCCACTCCTTATCTGTTTTCGCCCCTCGCCCTCCCCACTTCTTCTTCGCCTCCCTCCCGCGCCCTCACTCCGACACCCTCACCCGCAGGCCTCCAGCGCCACCTACCTTCTCTTCCAAAAAAAAATCATTGTTCACATGGAACCGAACCAAAATTTCGGTTCCTCCATGGTGGAACTGAAATTTTTATTCGATTCATGCTAAAAAAATATGAAGTTTTTATATTTATGAGGTAAAAATACAAACTACTTATGAAAATATGGACGGTGTTTAGTAAATAGGGCGGTAAATAATAAGACTTTTTGAAGTTGTTTGAATTGATTTTCAAAATAAAAAATTGATGTTTTTTTCCTATAGTAATAAGTCAAATCAGCTGAGAAAAATAATACTACTACCTTAGTCAAACGTAATATGATTGTGCAATTTTTGTCATGACTCCTGAGATATAAGGACGTTAGGAATTTTGAATAGCTTTAAATAGATTGATTGAACTAATACAAAAAAAATGGTTTCAATTTGGTGTTTTATTTACAGCCTTTAACTTTTACACTATTTATATATTAACTATTAACTGGACCTTTTTTGAATTAATACTTATAATATATTTCCTTCATTCTTTTTTAGTTGCAACACTCATGTTTTTAAGTGTTCCATTTAATTGTCATTTCTTAGTACTTTTGGATATAGGGATTCTCTCATAATTATCTTAATAGAGGGATCCTCTCATAATTATAATAATAGAGGCTTTAATTATCTTAACTATCCATGGTGTTCCATTTAATTGACATTTTTTTGTTTTTGGATATAGGGATTCTCTCAAAATTTCTTGTTTTTGGATATAGTGGTCCCTTTCTAATTATCTTAATTAGTATCCCTCTTCCCTCATGTTACAACTAAATCAGAATAAAAAAAGGTAAAAATTATAGTTACTAAATTATCAATTTTCTATACTAATTGTCGTGTTACTTCAGTCCTTAGAGATTCTCTCATCATCTTTTCTAACTTGTCCCTAAGAATTGATACATAATTCCTATGTAGGTTATATGGTCTTCACAATCTCTCTTGATTTGTGCTTTATCCCATACATACAAAATGATAAAACTATACACTCACTCATAGAGGTGATCATGGGTCGAGCCAGACTTTTGGAAAACAAAGAATAGTGGTCTGCTTCGGGGTAAGGTGTTGGACCCCACTTGATTTTTGGGAGGAATATTCGTCCCCAAACCCGGGAAAAAAAGTTAGGTTAGGTTAGTCAAGCTTTTTCGTGCCTAAATCTAATTTGGGCTAAAATTTACTTTTCATACCCAACACACATATGCTCAAAGCCCGTCTTTTTTGCCCACAATTCGGACTGGTCGAATCCCAAAATCGAGTATGAATGATCTACCATGGCTTTTTTTGAATCGGAATATTTGATCACCTTTAGTCCTCTATTCTTAATATAACTCGTGAAAAAAAATGTCAAAATGAGAATATATAAGGCAAATAATACTAATTGTAAAAATTAAGTGTTGCAAGATAGAATTTAATATTTTGCGAATATATTTTGTAAATAGATTTATAATTTAAACAGGTTTCCTAGCACAATTAAGAATATTACTTTCTAACCCATATATAATTATCAATGAAAATCGTTCCAATCAGAAAGTTCTACTGAATCTAGCATTCCAAGTAAAAAGAAAAGTACCTTGAGCGTAATTTAATTAACTATTTGACTAAATTATTTAGCTAAACATCTAAAACGAAAATAAATAAGACTTTGGTTTGTTTGGTAAAGAGAGGTTTGGGGCAAAAATTAGAGGTTTGAACTCATATTAAAGGATTTGACTAGTAAATTTTCTAATTTGAGTGTTTTGGTAAAGAGAAGTTTCAATTAGCTGATTGGGTACAAAAGAACTCCTTTTGAAAAAGTTGGGTGAAAGAGCTTTTGACATTAGAGGTTCGGGAATGAGTGGGCCAACTACATTTATGTCCTAAAGTTTTTGAAAATTACATTAATAAACAATAAAAAGTACAACAATAGATTATGTACGTGTCCTTATATTATTATTCGTTTTACACAATTATGTAGCAATCAGCTATCAGCTACTTACCAAACACCTTTATACAAACAACTATTCCATCTGTCCCTAAATAGAGTGTCCATTTTTCCATTTATGTTTGTCCCAAATAGATTTCTCATTTCCTCATTTGGTATGGGTCCACCAATTAAAAAATTATTTTGCTTTTAATTTTTTATAATATCACCCACTTTTCCACATGGCCCTCATTCTCTCTCATTAATAAACAATTCATAAAGTGTACCAACTTCTATATTTAATTATGATTTAACACAACTAAGGTCCTACACATGATTTCTTCTTAATACTTGTGCTTAAAAGAAATGTGCACTCTATTTAGGGACGGATGGAGTAATACAAACAGCTAGTTAAATCTGCTATTACAATTTGGTATCATCTATTAGTTATTATAATCAGCTAACAACTAATAGCTAATTGCCAAACAATGAAACAAGGCCTTTAATTTTACACAAATCATTTACAAAATGCTCCAACTAAACTAATAAAACAATACCTCAAAAACTCGTAAAAAAAAACAATACCTCAAAAAACAAAATTAATAGAAGTAAAACAAATAATCAGCTAGTACGGAGTGAAAATTTACTCAAATTACTTCACTCGTCAAATTAATTATTTTTGCTCTTTTGGCTTTCTTCTCACTTTATATTCTCTCTCTTCTATCAGTGTTGTCGGTTGTTTCAAAGAAGGGAGGAAAGGGGTAGGGTGACAGTATAGCAGGAAAGGCAATTTAATTTCACGTACCTCAGAAGTTCCAAATGCATGAAACATGGTGTGGTGGGTTAGCTACGACTTTCCTAATTTTGTAGGGGTAAGAGGGCTTAGGTTTCTGTACTTACACTTTCACATTTAAAAGAAAAAGTGAAAAAAAGAAAATCCATTGTTTTTCCCCCAATATTTGGGATGTTATACTAACACTTATAAGTTATAACTTGACCCGATCAATGCTTGGTCAAAACTTGATTCGACTCGATACCTTAACGAGCACGAGTTGAGCATGTCCCTACTCGACTCGTTAAACTCGAGAGCAGCTCGACAATTTTTTCTTATATATTTTTTTATTTGTTTAAAATGTTCAAATGGAGGCATTGAGCGAGAAACCTTGAATATATTTTTTCTAATGTTTTGGTAATTGTTGTAGTAATTGTAATGTTTTTCCTTTAGAACAATTAAGAAAATCAATCTAAAACAAAATTTACCTTATTTAATCTTAACGAGCTGGCGAACATTCGAGTCGAGCTCGAGGCATTGTCGAGCTAGTCGAGCTCAAGTCTAGCTCTGAGTCGAGCTAGTCATGCTCCGAGTCGAGTCGGGTTTCAGGTCGAGTTGAAAAAAATAGCGAACCCGGGTAGTTTGGCAAGCTTAACGAGTTTTTAAGTCGAGGCGAGCGGGGTTTGTGAGTTTTCGGGTCGAGGCGAGTCGAGCAGGACCCTGCTCGCGATCGACTAGCTCGATTAGCACCCCCAACTTATAGCCTTGTATTTCCTAACTGGTTTTTGGTTGATTATGAGAGGAATATGGGGACTGACTCTCTCAGATCGAACCAGATATGGGTCGGATCGATATCGGATTAACCCACGAGTCGGGTTATTTTTTATACCTCTAATTTAGTCTTTTAGTTTTTTTTCACCCAACAACCCCTAAGAGGCCAAAATTGCACTATTTCTTAATGTCACCCTAAACTTGTAGAATATCACTACACTTAATGAATTTGATGTCTGATGATGATATTATTAAGGCATGCAAGTGTATTATAAAAGCAATCACAGAAATCATGACCAAATAATCAACACATTGATTTACATTAACAATGTGTTGGTTTTTTTAGGAATAAGGAAGGGGTGATTTCATTGATAATAAAACTTGTTGACACTTACAATGATCCCATGGAGTCACTAGAAAAACAATACAAGTATTAAGAACCATATATCGCTTCTGATCAGCTCTAGTCTCCTTTATGATGTCTTTGCATCTTTCTCATCAGAGCTCTATTGGTGAAACGTCTTTAGGTTGATAATACATGATTGGTTCTCGAGATCGGCATGTATCCCTAGACCAACGCTCTACTACTTCCACAATATGCAACATAGATCTTTCAAATTTGTATCCTTAGATCTATACACAACAAGCACACAGAAATACCAAACAAACAAACCCACCATGATAAACATGCATGAAGGAGCAAAACCCCAACAAGGGGGATAAAAACCATCACAAAGGATGGATAATTATTGAAAATCGAGGACAAAAAGGACAAAAACAAAGCGAAAAACAAGAACACAATACTCAGCACTTGAAAACAAACTAAAGACTAAAAATAAGAGAGAATTTGGGGATTTCATGGACAAAAAGATCCATGACAGACCCTTATTGTATAAAAGGTTAGGTTTTACTTTGGAGAGGGAGAAAGAGAAGAGAAAAGCGGCTTGAAATAAAGAGTTTGCAAGTTTTGGTTAATTTACATGCAGGAGGAAATATCATATATTACTAGGTTTTGAGGTGATCGAGTACATACTTCAGAATAGGGAGGCGGAATAAGTAAAAAAATGAGTTATATAGTACTCCCAAAATACATAAACACATTGACCCAAATTATAAGTAGAACGTAAAAGAAGGGGGAATTTATGTGTTTTAGATTCCTATCCTTAAAAAAGGGTTAAAAAAGACCCCATAAGGAAATGGGCAAGGAGAAAGAAATACCACACAAAGAGAAAGAAAGAGCAAGTGGAGTGGTTCAAGTTGGTGTGCTACTGGTCTGGTGGTGGTGGTGGTTTCAATGGGGTTGGGCTGATCCAATGATTAGATAAATGATGGGAGCGAAAATTTGCTATATAAGGGGAAAAGAAAATGAATAAGTGTATAAAATTTAGCCATTTAGGACGACAATAATAATTTTCTGGGCAAGACTGCACAACCCAAAAGTCATAAAACTATGGTAATACCACCAATCGTGTGCTATGAAGTGGTTACTGTACGCATAAGTTAAATGAGTTATTTTATAATCTAAATGGTCACTTTTATACCTTACTTTAAAGGAGTCAGTTTTACTGCAAGTGACCCTTTTAGAATAACAAGTTACTTTTATCATACCATAAATTATGATAAGACGGGTTTATATGAAATTTTGTAAAAATAAGAGTGAATCCGGATATATCTATTTTAACGGGACATTTTAATATGTCACTCCCCATAAACTTGTTTAAACATTTTGATTTCTATAACAGATGTTGTATGACTCCATCAATAATAACTTACTAAAAATAAAAACTTGGTTTAAACATACTCCCTCTGCTTTTTTTTACTTGCTACATTGTTGTGCACGGTTTTCAAGACGTTATTTAACCCTTAATATCTCTTATTTCGTTTACGTAAAAATTATAAAAACTTGATATTATGAATCTACACGCCGAGACGAATCTAACAAGACCACACATGACTATATTTTTACTTATCAAATAATCAAAATAATCGGTCAAAGTTAGTGGCTTCATTCCTAAAGCAACAATGTATCAAGTAAAAAAAACGGAGGGAGTAATTGCGTTTATGATTTTATTTCTTTTTTCCTTCTTTTGTCTTGTATATTAAAATGACAAGTTTGACCTCATGCTCCTTCATACTTTTGTGAGGGGTATATCATATATGCTCCTTTCATCTTAATTTGTATTGTCTCGTCTCTATTCCATGTCCCAAGATGAGGATATGACAATTATAAACTTATACTCCCTCTACTTTTTTTATTTGCTACATTGTTGTTTTGGAAAATGAACCATTAATTTTGACCGATTATTTCAGTTTTTTTATAAGTAAAAATATAGTCATGTGTGATATTGTTAGATTCGTCTCGATGTGTAGATTCATAATATCAAATTTTTATAATTTGTACTTAAACGAAATAAGAAATATTAAGGGTCAAAAAACGTCTTCAAAACCGCGCAACAACAATGTAACAAATAAAAAAACAGAGGGAGTACTCCTTTTATTTTTGGAATTTGTTGACATACAAATCTTAAAATGTACAACATTCTCTTTATAATGATGTGAATTGGGAAGATCAGGATATGACAATTAAACTTATACTCCTTTTATTTTTGGAATGTTTTGACATACAAATCTGAAAATATACAGCATTCTTCTTTATAATGATGTAAATTGGGATTAAATCTAAAACTTCATCGTGCACACAACATATTGAGAAAGCCAATTCCAATTTTAAGGATATGATGAAGCTAACAAACTTTGGATTTTCCTATTGTTTTAGCTCTTCCGTTTCATGGCGCAATACCTCCACATTTTTTCACATCACGACACGACACGACACCACTAATGGCATCGATGGGACCTGGGACTTGGGAGGATATTTCTAAAAAAACTATAGATATCTAATATTTGAGTTTTGCTCACTTTTTTTTCTAATAAAGTTTTTTGGTTCGAATGATCATTGAAAGTATTATGATATTGATTTTTTTTTAACAGAAAAAGAAAACTAGGACAGGAAACCCTAATCGGGATGCCAGCCTAAAACATCCTTCCGGATGATAAGAGAAAAATCCAAACAATAGGAGGGAACTGATACACTAAATTGGAGACCCCTTGACCCTTGTGCGCCATGAAATCTGCTGCCTGGTTCGCTTCCCTAAAACAGTGAGCAATAAAAACCATACTGAACTTAGCGAGATCCAAACTTACATCAACAAGTAAAGCGTTAATAACCCAAGGAGGCTTCCAAATCTTTTGGATCGAATTGATAACATTAATGTTATCTCCTTCAATTTGAACATTTTTCAAATCAAAAGATAAAGCTGCTTTTACAGCCTCCCTAAGACCCCAAGCTTCAGCTTGGATAATAGAGAAATCAGATGGCAACGAATTGCAACCAGCAACCACAACCTCTCCGTTATGATCCCTGATGACAAACCCACAAGCCGCACTACCATCTTGATATTTAGAGTCGTCAAAATTAATTTTGACAAAATCAATAGGGGGCGCCAACCTATATTCTGACCTGGATTTCTAGGCTTAGCAAGCAGATCCGCCCTAAAACTAGGAGATAACATGTCATCAATAACTTTACAATGATACCAATCATAAGCAAAATTAGTAATCAAAGCACTAACTTTCCTAACTGAGGAAGATTCTTGAGAAAAAATAATTTTATTCCTAGTGAACCAAATAAACCACCACGCCATAGCTAATTCACTAGTACTCTTAGCGCCTAGCTTATCATGACAAATACTCAAATTTTGACGGAATGAATCTAAATTGGCTTCCAATAAAATCTGAGGCCAATCAAAGTCCAAAGCCAATTGATTAAAAACATCCATCGTATGCTGGCATTTAAAGAATAAGTGATTAGTATTTTCCAAAAAACAACCACACAATTCACACTGCTGCGGGGTAAAGATATTAACCTTTTCTAAACGTTCCTTGGTGGGAAGACCATCATTATAGGCTTTCCATAAAAAATTCTAATTTTAGGAGGGAAATTATATTTCCAAATCCAATTATACTCAACTTTGGCATGACCCGAAGCTTGAAAGTCAATAATGAATCTAGCTCCTGATTTAACTGAATAATGCCCGTCCGAGGCAGGCCCCCAGAAAACCTCGTCCTCAACATTGTTAGATGGAATGAAAATTTTGCTAACAGCCAGACTAATTTGACTAGGTAAAACAGAGTTGAGCAGATCTAAATTCCATCTTTTATCATTTGTGATGAACTCACTGACTCGGATATTATTATTCACAATTGGATTTTGAATAATCTTAATTAATGGGTAAGGAAAAACCCAATTGTCATGCCAAAAATTTATTTTTATACCATTACCAAGTTGCCATCTCAGCCCAGATTTAAAAACGGGTCTTAACGACATTAACTTTTTCCATTGCCAAGAAGCTAAGAGTTTAGCGACACTTTACAGTGAAGAAAGTCTTTATTTTTGCAATACTTTTTCTTTGCTAAAATAGCCCAAAGATTAGTATCATTTTTCAATAATCTCCAAAGGAGTTTCATTTGATGAGCAACATTATTTGTTTCAGCCTTTCTAAACCCTAAACACCAAAAGCTTTAGGGGTACAAATACGATCCCACCCAATCAAGTTTGGGGATTTAGACAAACTATCCTTGTTCCAAAAAAACCTTCGGTAACTACTATCCAACTTATTGAGATTATTTTTAGGCAATAAGAAACTTTGCATTTGATAGTTAGCTTTAGTGGCTAAGTTTGCCTGAATCAACACCGATCTCCCAGCCTGAGAGAGGGAATTAGCTTTCCATTTAGGAAGCTAATTTAGAACTTTAGTTACTATAGGCATAAACATTTCATTTGTAACTCTACTATCTATTATAGGACAACCTAAATAGTTGTCCAATGAAGAAGAGTACTTCATATTAAGAATTTGACTAAAAATACCACGGTCAGCCTCATCAATATTTGAAGTACATTGAAACGCTGATTTATTAAAATTAACAAGTTGTCCTGACATAGAACAATATTTGTTTAAAATTGACTTAATAGTCATACAACTCTCAATATTGACTTTAGCAAAAATCATCATGTCATCAGCAAAGGTTAAAAAAGGAACTTTAACTCCAGATTTACCAATAGACACCCCTAAGTGTTTTCGGTTTCCCATTATTTAGGCTGTTGCAATAACATTGACGAGCTAGGAGTTCTGCACATATTGATTTTTTTTATTAAGTCCAATGAAATACAAGTATAGAGAAAAATTATATAGTATAATTTGAGATCAAATTTAGTTGCTTGTAGTTTATTGTTACAACTTTATCAAAGTAGTTCTAGAAATTGGTAATCGTCTACCTCAAGAACATAGATACTTGCCATTTTACCCAAACCTTCTTATTATAATTACTTCTAGTTGAAAATATAAAACAAAAATTGGTTACCAATAATTAAGCACACTAAAATTAAAAGAGTTTTACTTCATAAGTCTAAAATTAAATTATTTATTCTTCAATTTTTTAAAATTATAGATTGTACGGTTTTTTCACCATATACCCCTGACAAATTTTTTTTTGCACCGTATATCCTTTCAACTTTCCAAATTCACCATATACCCCTCACGTTTGAAAAACTACATCCACTTGCCCTTTTGACTGAAGGCGTTACACTTCCATTAGTTATTAGACCCTAATCCTACCCTAACCCTTATTAACTAACCTAAATCAAAACCTAATCCTAAACTTAACCCTAATCTAATACACTAAACCTAACCCTAACCCTAACCACCCCTCTCCCACCCCTTACCCCTATTGCCACATCACCCCCTCACCACCACCACCCTCCCCTTCCCCGCCGACCCTTCCCCTTCTTCCCCGATCCCTCCTCCCCTTCCCCAGTGATCCCCACTCCCCTCCCCTCCCCTCCCCCGCGAACTCCACTCCCTTCCCCGCCGCTGCTAACCCCCTCCCCTTCCCTCGGTGAACCCCCGTCCCCTTCCCCCGAACCCAAAACAAAATTCGAAATTCGAAGGGGGGAGATTGTGTTTCGAAAATCCGGGTTTTGTTTCACTGTGAAGAATCGGGGGTGGGGATGGGGTGTTTCAAAACTGGGTTTCGAAATTCAAAGTGGAGCGCTGCGAAGAATTGGTGGTGGGGAGGGGGTGTTTCAAAATCCGGGTTTCGAAATTCAAAGTGGAGCGCTGCGAAGAATTGGTGGTGGGGAGGGGGTTACGGTTCAGGGGAAGGGGGAAGGGGGGAGGGGGGGGCTGGTGGTGCGCCGGTGCGATGCGGGCGGGGAGGGGGGGTTGCGGCGGCCGGGGAAGGGGATTGGGGGAGGGGAGGGGGGAGGGGGCCGCAGGAAGGGTGGAGGGGGGGTGCCGCGGGGGAGGGAGGGTGCCTTTGCGGGCGGGGGAGGGGGGCGGGGAAGGGTGGTGGTGCAAAGGGGGGGTGGGGGTGGGGGGTAAGGGGGTGGTGGGGGGTGAGGTGGGGGTGTTAGGTGTTAGGGTTAGGGTATTAGGGTTAGGGTTAGGGTTGGGGTTAGGATTAGGTTAGTTAATGAGGTTAGATGGGGGATTAAGGGTTAATGACTAACAGAGTTTAACGCCGTTAATCATTAAGGGTAAGTGGATGTATTTTTTCAAACGTGAGGGGTATATGGTGAATTTGGAAAGTTGAAAGGGTATACGGTGCAAAAAAAAATTTATCAGGGGTATATGGTGAAAAAACCGTAGATTGTATGTGGAACTAAAAAATAAGCTTATTATTATTGAACTTTGTGAAAAAGAATCATGTTGGTTAATTGAAAAAAATATATTTAATTTTTCATTTGTTAATCTTTCTATTTAAGATCCATGTACGCGTAAATAAGATGTGTTGAGGTATAGGTGTATTATGACGTATCGAGTTTTTGCATGCGTTTTGATTAAGTCGATCTCGAGTAACTCACGAGCTGTCTTAACTCATTTATATCCCTATACGACGTTAGTGAGCAAGATATTAACTCTAATCATAGACGGGTATGTTAGTGAGTAATCTACTATGCATCGCATCATTATCTATAAAAATTAAAGGTTAAATGATTTATCGCAAGTTACATTTTTATGTTTAATATACTTCCTCTGTTTTTATAATTGCACCATTTCGTTTTTCACGTTTGACGATACGCTAGTCGGCCCGGGCCAAGTTCCAAATGGCGGGCCGCGCCTTAAAAAATAAGCTTATTATTATTGAACTTTGTGAAAAAGAATCATGTTGGTTAATTGAAAAAAATATATATTTAATTTTTCATTTGTTAATCTTTCTATTTAAGATCCATGTACGCGTAAATAAGATGTGTTGAGGTATAAGTGTATTATGACGTATCGAGTTTTTGCATGCGTTTCGACCAAGTCGATCTCGAGTAACTCGCGAGCTGTCTTAACTCATTTATATCCCTATACGACGTTAGTGAGCAAGATATTAACTCTAATCATAGACGGGTATGTAAGTGAGTAATCTACTATGCATCGCATCATTATCTATAAAAATTAAAGGTTAAATGATTTATCGCAAGTTACATTTTTATGTTTAATATACTTCCTCTGTTTTTATAATTGCACCATTTCGTTTTTCACGTTTGACGATACGCTTCTTTAAACGTTAATATCTCTTATTGCGTATAAGTAGAGATGATCAAATGGCGGGCCGCGCCTTAAAAAATTGCACATTAGTCGGCCCGGGCCAAGTTCCAGGCAAAAATTTTGTGTCCAAAACCCAAATTTTCGGGCCAAAAACAACCGGCTTTTCGCGTCAAAATCGGCCTGGGTCAAAATTTCAACTTAAAAGTTATTTTTAGCTTGCCCAAAACCCGTCCCAAACAAAAAAGAGTTTGGGTCGGGACCCAAATTCGGTCCCAAAAATAATGCCCAAGCCCGGCATTTTTCGGGTCTGGCCGGGCTCACTTTGATCAGCTCTCCCCTCAAAAAAATTATTAAAATTTCATATTTGAAATCCTTGCATTAAGATGAATTTAATAAGACTCCACTTAACTATGTTTTTTCTTGTATAATAATGGAGATAATTTAACAAAGTTGGTTGAGTAATAATGCCAGAAATGGAATGGTCCAATGAAAAAACAGGAAGTATATATCAATCCAATTACAGAACATGTTCTTGTGTAAACACAATGGATTAACTTTGTCGATAAATTTGCCTAATTTGCTATTTTCATGATCAATTATTTTAATTATAGTTTTGTTGTTTCATGTTAGCTTTAGTCAACTCTATTAAAATAATCATTCTTCTCATTACATCATGTGAAGAGTCTTGGGGGCCTCCCAATAGTTTAGATTCTTTTGAGAACTTTATAGTACCGTGTTAAGGTTAGTGTTTGTAGGGTTAAAATTTCATAGTAAGTGATTTTGCAAGATCTTTTTTCAGTCTCGTTTTTATACTCTTTGTCACCCATACCTCTTGTTTAATGGAGCCAGTGCAAAAGATAGTTTACGGGAATTTCTATACAGAAGTACAATCTATATATATCTAAAACCCAAAGTAAACAAATGTCATGCTGCCACATGTTCTTCCCCCTCTTAAGTAATTAAGACAAATTAAATAATAAAAATGTGTGTGTTAAGACTCGAACCCACAACCTCTCCTTTGAGATATAAATACAATAACCAACTAATCTACAAGCTCATATTGATTTTTTTATTGTAAGTAGACGTAATTATGCTTCTTAAATTGACACACAAATTGGGCTCTACATTAATTGACCTATCAAGTAAATGAGTAATATATTAATATTATCACCGTGTTACAAGTTATATTACCTATTAAGTTTCCGTTTATCATAATAGTGATAATAAAATATCAAATCAACTTTGCTGCATTATAAAAATTTCTAATGGGCCCACCAAACCTTAATTCATGCTTAGCCTTACTTTTACAAAATAAAAAACACGGTATTACCTATCTGAAGGAGAAATTTGAGAAAAATATATTGTAGTTAATTTCAATCAATTATTGGTAGGAATGGAAATGGAACATGTCTTTATGACTTGAAAAATGATATTACAAACTTTGTCGTGTCAAATCAACTATTTGAAGGACCGATCCATTGTATATATGATACGAGTTTATGCAGTGGATACATATTTGTCTTAAATATATACACTTATAAACTTATATATGAGTGATATATAATACAAAAAGTTACCCTTTAGACCCGAGTAACCTTTTGTCCTAAATAGGTCACTTTTACTTATATGCAAGTGACTCATTTAAGGTAAACAATTATTCTTTTTTTAAAAAAATGATTCATTTTGACTTAAAAGAGTGACCCATTTTGCAAAAAGTGAATGATATAATAATTAATTTATTATGAACCCGATACTCAATACTAATTAAAAGTTATGAAGTACTGGAGGTCGTCACGTGTAATCTAAATGTAGATGCATGCTGATATGGGGGCATGTAATTCAATTAATTTCATTAAAAAATAATAAACGAATTATATACAATGCCCCGGGCGCCCGGGGCAACAACTAGTTACTCTACAAACCATATATAAATTCATACTAATTTATTAAGGAAAACATAAATTAATTTATACTAGTAATTAAAAAGGAAACATTTTCTAAACATATCATAAGACCGCCCGCTTGACACCCACATGGTTTTAAACTCCTGCACCGCTTGGCTGAGTGATTGTCTGCTGGTCTTACTGATCAAGAGGTCACACTATGTCAGTAAGAATATATAATTAATGTCTCTAACCAGAATTATCATATTTTATGTAAGTGCTTCATCTGTTAATGAAGTACTTTTATTTGCTACTATTTCTTAAGTCAAATCTTGTAACTTTGATCATATTTTCATCACAAGAAAATCTTTTTTTGTCTATTTGATCATAGTAGAGATGAACATCCATTGATCCATACTCCATGTATTTTTGAATAGATGTTCCGTTTTGATTTTAACGTTATTTACAAACTTCCTTTGACCAAATTTTGCTACCGATGTATAATAACATCAATGTTAGTATATAAGATATTATTGAATTTGTCTTGACGTATGTTTTTAAGATATCAATTTTTATTAAAATTTTCAACTAATGAGTAATTAGAGATATTAATTGTCAAAATTGTAAATTGGCAAGTGTACGAGTCAAAATGGAGCATCTATTTAGAAACGGAGAATATATTACGTAGAACACAACTCACCAAAAAAATGTTACTCCCTTTATCCTTCATTGATTATCTTGTATGCTATTTCAGTAAGTCCATATATAATTGCCTATTCATGATAAGGTAATCTACCTACTACATAAATGTATGAATTTTTAACCCTGAAGTGTAATGAATTACATAGTTATGTTTGATTTTATTAAATAGTACATAACTAAATATATGAATGGTCAAAAATGTGTTTTGGAGTATTGCAAAAATTAATGTGAACTTTATTAATGGAAGAAAGGAGTATTAATTTAAGGAAAATGATATATGAAACTCTTACGGATATTATATAGATATATAAGAAGTTAAAACTAAAAATATTAAGCAATAGCTAATATTTGATTCATTTTAAGACATATAGGAAAGTTCAACTTAGGCATACGAAATATTAATCGTAAATTCTTAACACAACCCACTCATTCAAACGAGTAATTTGTATCAATTTTAAACCTAACCCAAACTCGTTATTATTGGATTAGGTTTAGATAAGGTGGTATCTGATGGACCAATTAATTTTTGAAATTTTTTTTCGTAGTCTTCCCACGAGTGGGTTGTGGCCATTTGTCTTGGCCGCGGGTGGGGCGTGGCATGACAATGTATGGCGTTGCATGTAAATTGTGGAATATACTAACATCCTTTTTTGTTAACTCGGAAGGAAGTGGAAACTTCTTGTCCCAATACAAGAAGAAAAACCACGACCTCCTCAGGATTTAAACTCTTCACTATAATAGGGAACCTCCTCAGTTACAACCTATTACATGCGCAAGTTCCACTCAGAACTCCAACTCTCTCACAAGTTCCACTAGGAACTTTAGCTCTCTAGACTTAACTCTAAGTCCCTTAAGAGTTCTCACAACTCTTTACAACAGGTTTCCTCAAACCCTTTACCCCTGAATAGACTTCACCCCAAGTCTACGCATAAACAATAAGAACTTACCCAAGTTCCTCACTCGAACTTGATACAAGAATTCACTCAAACCCTTTACCAAGTTCCCATTACAAGATTTCACTCAAACCATTTAACCCCAAACTCAAATACATACGCTTGATAATTTGGATTAACTCTAGTATATAGAAACTGAATAACTGTAAAGGAACATGGCACTCGTAGTAACTTGGAACTCACAAGAACTGACTCAAAACAAGGAATAGAAAATATAATTCTTACTGTAACTTTATTCCTTAAGCCAGACCTTATGGAATGACATAAGTCAGACACTATGGAAAGACACCAATCAGACAACTTAAAAATAGTACATAAGCCTCTATTTATAGTACGTTTAAAACTTGAGCACCACTTCCACTTATTTCTCCACTAACCCATGATCAGTTAGTTGGGAGAAACTTGGGGAAGAAGCAGTCAACTTCTTGGGCACAACTTATGTCATGTTTACAGTAAAGCAGTTAGAGTAAAAATTGAAAACAAAAAGAAAATAAATACTTGGAGAAAAAGCAACGTTTTATCAAAATATAATCCAAGAGATATTTTTCCAAAACTCACTTTTTATTTATTTTCTTATGCAAAAATATTTTACTGAAAACTTTTTTCATAAACCTGACATAAGTATATGAGTTCCTGTTCGTACAGGAACTCGCGTCTACAAGTTCATGCACTCAAAAACTCATTGAACGTAATATAAATCTAGCTTTTATTTTCTAAAAACTGATAAGATAGAATTAAATAAATTAAAATCAGAATCCCAAATTAAAACTGATTTTATTTAAAACGTATCTTTTTTTATTTAAAAACTAAATCTTATCCTAAAACAACTAATGCATATTATCTAAAAATAATTAATCAAGTAGAGATTTATTAAGAACCAAACTCTAAATAAATCCTACAGATTAAGATAATAATATGCAACAACTTACTGACTCTTAAATACTTTTGACTCTAAGTTCCACGAGTTCCTTTTGGCACATTGTTCCTTTACCATTCACGTTTCCACATACTTACATGAATCCTAGAAAATAAACTCATACTTCCTGTCTTCATGCTCCATGTTGCTCCAACTCAGGAACCGCATGCTGATAGCTCCACCTCTGGAACTTCGACGTGCTAGTTCCTTTAAGGAACTTCGCACTTATAGTTCCTGCTCAGGAACTGCTTGTTTCAACTATGAAACTTCAGGAACTGCTTGTTTCAACTATGAAACTTCAGGTGCTGCTCCCACTTAGGAACTGCTCCCACTCAGGAACTGCATATTCAATGTTCCTCTTAGGATATACCTAGGAACTGCTCTGTTTGTGTTCCTTCTAGGAACTTCGTTTGTGCTTGCTTCTACAACATTTTTCTTGAACTCTTCATTCTTGGTTCTATCTTAGGAACTTACATAAAATCTAGCAGCACATCTGTATAATCAAACTTCTTCTCTCTTTGGATTTCTTCCTCAGGAACTTCACTTATTGGATTTCTTCTAGGAACTCTTCATGATGCGATATATTTAACCTTTCATGACTTGTTCTATGGTAACGTAATATGCACATCTCAAACACACATGTTAGTTAGATAATCATCATTTGGTTACAATCATCAAAACACTACATGCCTCAACAATATTCCCCCTTTTTTATGATGACAAACAAATGATGCTTATCACAAATTAAATAATAAACGATGTACATTAATTCCCCTTAACAAACAAGTCATGCATGTATATGAAGGAAATATCAATATAAGATAAACACATCATACAAAGAACTTTCATCATTTAAGGACTTAGACTTAACTATGCTTGACTATAAGCATCATACATCTTCTTCCCCCTTTTGTCATTATCGAAAAGGTTCATCTTACACACATTTTGTTTTAGGTAAATCATATACACATATTGTTATATGCTACACTTACCACCATAAAGGTTAAACACATGGTAGTCCCAAAAGTCTCAAGAATCTCAATTTTCAAACTTAGGATACATGTACTACACAAATTTCCAACTCACAATCTAAAGACCCAACTTCAAAACCATCGAAGGAACTTGACAAATAATTTAATAAAAGTCAAGAAAAAAAAATCAGATTTGACAGTCAAGAATGGATTAAGAGATAGGACATTGTAATATCCGGCTCAAAGAATATGAAAGAAGTTTATGGAGTAATTTGAGTAGAGGGAACTTGAGAGATATTGTGTGCTCTATGGTTTAGACTTTTAATAAGAGGTTCTCAATAATAATTAGAGTTGATTACTTCACTTTACACTTTTGAAATCTCTGCCAAACCCCACACACACCTTGATATGTATCAATCAAGTTCACTTTTACTCAACCAACCAACCATGAGGAACTCATTGCCCGAAGAAACTTGAACAATTTAATTATCTTTTTACTCACACATACGTGAAATCCACCACCAAGAATGAAAACATATATATCGATTCCTTCCTTATTCCCCCTGAGTTTCTTACCATTCCTTCATCATTAGGAACTTATATGAGTAGTTCCATCTAATGATATATCCTCTTGAGCATCTGACGGGTCGTTGTATACTCGCCAAATATAACCTAATTTATCCAATATAGGATAAGTATAGGGTCGAAATCCACAAGGAAGTAGGGTTAAGTCAAGAGTTAATTGGCTAACTACAATGAGCTAAATCAATTTTTGGGTTTTTGAGAGTTTAACAAAAATTCTAAAATCTAAATAAACTAAGAGATTTGTAAAGTAAATCAACAAGTAATTAAGCAAAGGAGTTAAGACAAGGATAAAAGAAACTAGGGGATTAGGGGGATTCACCAACACTCAATCCAAGAATCCAAAATCAAAGCCAAGGGGAAAACAAATGGGGGATCACAAGGGGAAAAATCACGAACATATGAACTCTAATTACTCTCTCGAGCTAATTAGAGGAGCTTGATTAGTCACTCATGACCTATTCTCATGGCATGAGCAACTAATCTAGCCAAATCAAGCACAACATGATTAATCAAGTTTCCCTAAATTAGAAAATACCTATTTTCATGGAAATCCTAATCTAGCAATCAAACTTAGTTTATTCCTAGCTTCATCTCTCAATCCTTCACTAGGAACTCCAAATATGTAAGTTAAGTGGTGATCAAGCACCCAACAAACCAAGTAAAACAAGTTTGATCAACAAGTTCAACCCCAAAAGTTAACCCCCTAACTTAGATCTAAGATCCAAAGAGTAAATGAAGG
Organism: Beta corolliflora; assembly: GCA_947648045.1. NCBI lineage: Eukaryota > Viridiplantae > Streptophyta > Magnoliopsida > Caryophyllales > Amaranthaceae > Beta > Beta corolliflora. Next base: position 85,881 of record CANSZD010003218.1, on the reverse strand, counting down.
CTATATCCCTTCCCCTAGTAAGGAACTACTCACACATCATGGAAATAACACAAAACAAAGCTTGAAGTAACTTAATCACCATAACCATGGAGGAAAAGAGGTAAAATGCAAATAATCAACTAATAAAGTAAGATCTAAACAAACCAAGCATGTAATAAGCAAGATCAATGGAAGAAAAGAAGAAAAATAAACAAAAATTACCAACTTTAAGCTTTCATAGATGAAGAATGGAGATCCAAAAGCTTCAAACCTTCACTTTCTCTCTCCTAGGGTTTTGTTCTAGAGTTTGAATGCTAAAAACAAGATTTAATCTCTCTCTAATCTCTAGTTAATAATTGCCTAAGTAAAAATAAGAGGAGTCCCTCTTTTATAGTCACAAGAAATAAATCAGAAAATTACAAAACAGTCCCCGCATTAAGGTAAACAAAATCGCAAAATCGTTTCCGGAAAATGACCCGACCCGGGCGGGTGAAATGACCTGAGCACTCGGGTGAGCTGACCCGAGCACTCGGGTCACATGACCCGGGCGGGTCAAAATGCCAGGAACATGGAGCTTTCCCAAATGAAAGCGACCCGGGCGGGTCATTGAACCCGAGCTCTCGGGTTGTCAGACCCGAGCCCTCGGGTCAACAGACCCGGGCGGGTCTGCTGAAAAACGCTGCTGGTTTACCTGGCTGGGCTGACCCGGGCGGGTCCACACACCCGGGCTCTCGGGTCCGCCACTTCTTCGCCTTCTTTTCTTCTTTCGAGCTCCTTGGTGCTCCATTTCTTCAACGCTTTGCCTCGGGCTTGTGCATAGACCCTCCAAACGTGCTTCCATGTCCTGAAATGTAAACAAACACCCAAAGAAAGAGAGCAAGGGAGGAAAAATGCACAAAAAGAAAGAAACGGAATGAACTTAGCCTAAATTAGCCTAAAAACTATCACAAAAACTATTAAAAACTAAGCATAATTCAAGCATATAAACCAATCATCAAACTCCCCCAAGCTAGATCTTTGCTTGTCCTCAAGCAATATAGACTAAAACACAAGTAGGAGAATGAAAACTTATTTGAAAGCAAAATGAAGAAGAAAGAGGAAAGAAAAGAAAATGAAAAGGGAAGGAAGGATAAAGAATTTACACTAACTCATTTTCGTAGGAATCACGATTGCATTTAGCACATGCAACAAGCTCTTTAAACCCCTAGATCGCTCTAGAGGGCGAGTGAGATCTCGCGAGGGTTTCCAAAGAGTTTTCAAACCCACAACTCTAGTTTTCATCAACAATTTATTCAATCAAGTTCAAGAGTAATGCCCAAGTTAACTATCAATGAAATGGTTCACAAGCAAGGATGGAGAGCAACTTTTAAAACAACTAATTTTCAAGTGTACTCATAGGTTATGGGTAGAGAAGGCAACTAATCAAGATTGCAAAAGGATACCTAATTAGACCTTTTACTCACTCATTAGAGAACACCTAGCTATCAAAAAGATTTAGAGCCATTCAAGTGTTATAGAAGCTCAAATTACTAGTCCACCATCCCTAGACACACAAACAAGCCTTAGACTCCCCTCTACTCAAAACTTTAGAGAAATAGTACTAAGTGTGGGAGGCATCCACAAATTGACCTCTTTTATTGGAATTCTTCTACTCTTTTTGTTTTTCGTTTTTCTTCACTTTTTTCATTTTTCACGCCTTTTTTGACTGTTTTTGGCTTTTTCTTTTTCCCTTATTATGGGAATTCTTGCTATACGAATGTGAAGTTACTCACTAAAGAGAGACATAAGAACTTGTGGCTTTTTGTACCACTTATTACAAACGAAAAGAAGTAAAAACTAAGCTTTTTGTAGAGTTTTGTTTGGGGACATGATGAGCATATCTAGGGACACTAGGGACCGCAAATTTGAAGCTAAATTTATTCAAGCATGAGCAACATAGTCAAGAATCAAGACTAGACATCCAATTGAGCATTCATTGGTTTCACTTTGTTGATTCTAATGCAATCAAGATTAATCACCTCCTAAAGCACCACAACCCAAGCTCACACTCTTCCAAAAGGAGCCTCTAAACATATACTCAAAATCCAAGCAAGGAATCCACATATATCGTCAACTAGCATCTTCCTTGGGCAAGGAAATCAAAACTTTATTCAAAACTAAAACTTCTTTTTGTTTTTCTTTGTTTTTCAGATTTTTTTTCTATTTTTGCTCTTTTTCAAATTTTTAAATAAAAGCTAAAACAAGGAAATAAGAAGGAAAAGGAAGAAAATTGTTTAAACAAATAAGAAAGATGGAATCATGGCACACCACATATTAACAAGCATTGGCCCATTCACCAAGCTTAACCACAATCACGAACAACAATTCAATCGAAATAGCAACAAGGGTCTCCTAACGCCTACCCCATCAAGTAAAAACTACCCAAATCATGAAAATACCCCCCCAAGCCAAACCAAACACCGTCCTCGGTGTGAAGGGAAGAACAATCGGGGAGGGGGGGTGGGGAGAGACCAACTCAAGGGTCGAGGTCCTCCCCCTCGGGGGGTTGTGGGGGTTGCATATAGGAGGGGTAGGGAGTGCCGGGAGGGACCATGCTGTTATCATGAAAGAATTGCAAGATGGGGGTAAAACTCTCTCGCATCTCTTGTTGGAAGGTGGTTAGTCTTTGTTCAAAACTATCAAACCGCCTATCTATATGGGCATAAATAGGGGCGTAGTCGGGAACATATGTGGGATGGGGTTGGGGAGGAGGAGGGGGAGGGGCGGAAGAAGAGGAGGCAAGCTCATGGGGATCCCGCCTATGGTAGGTGCGGATCTCCGCGCCTTCCTCCGCGGCTTCCAGGATGAGATAGTTGACTTGCCTCGTTTTAATCTCGGTGATGCGGCGATTTGGAAGTTGAATGGAAGGCATTTTACCAATCTTCCAAGTAAAATGCATTCCAGTCACTGAAAACCAACGCGCATCTTCTAGGTGTTGTTGGTTTATTAGGGTCGGTCCTGGGACCTCGGGGGTCTTAGGACGAACCCTAAAGTGTTCAGCAATGGCGGTAATCAAACCGCCCACAACAATCGACCCACGTCCGAGAGTTTTTGGGGTTCCTACCCTTTGGAGATGGCGGGCAAACATCAAAGGTATGTTCAGCTTTTTCTCATCCCATAGGTAAGAACCTATGATCATAAGTTCCGACTGACTTACCTTCGAGTTATCCTTTCTCCCAAAGATGGTGTTCCCCAAAAACTTGCGGAAGTACCGGATAGCTGGTTGGTGTATGAGTGAGTCATTAGCATTTTTAGCATCGTAACTTTTTCCGTTACTCAACTTACTCCAACAATCATAAAGGTTGAAAGAAGGTGCGGGAGTGGTGCTCGATTCAATTTGTAATTCAAAAATTTCAGCAAAATCACCAATAGGCATAGAACGAGCAACATTCCCCAACCTAAATGTGAGAACGGCCTCGGCTCCAGTTGAGCACGCAAACCGTTCCTCTCCGGTTATTTCCAAGGAGCTTAAGAATTCAAGTGTTAAGCATTTATAAGTTTTTTTTCTCATCAATAACACTTTTTTCATATTCAATCCGTCAGCTATATTATTTACATCCCCCCGAATCCCCCATAAAGACAACAAGGTCTCATCAACAAAACGGGTAGGGGAGAATTCCTTAGTCTTAAGGGCTTGAAATCTATTAAAATGTTCTAAGCCAGCAAAAACAATGAAAGGAAATTCGGGATCATGAAACTCACCGGGGGCATCATGCCCCGAGACGTTTTCCCTTTGTGGTGGTTGGCTTGAGCTAGCTTGCCCCACTTGTCTACTCCGCTTTGAATTCCTCCCCTCCATGCTTCGAATTACTTGTTGCTCAAAAATTCAAAATCCCGTAACTTAGTGGTGAGGGTGAAAAAAAAGAAATTTTTTTTGTTTGTTTTTTAGTTTTTTATGAGAGAAATGAAGGGGGAATGATGTTTTAGGAAGAATTTGTGAAGAGATTTGAGTGGAAAATGATGAATTTGAGAGTTGTGGTAAAATTTTGAGGAGAGAAAAAATGGTGAAAAATGGTGGAGATGGGGTTTTTGAAGGAGAAAAAGTTAAAATTTGTGGAGGAAAGTTGATGAGGATGAAGATTTGTGAGGGATTTTAAGTTTTTGAGTGGTGAGTGAGTGATTTGAGTGAGATTTAGATGGTTAGGGTTTGGAGTTTGAAGGTGGTTAGGGAGAGTTGAGAGGTTGAAGATGAAGAAGGAGTAAAGAGAATTAAGGAGAGTGAGGAAATCAGCCCCTCTTCTCTTTTTTTTTTTCGCGGCTGACACTCCGACCCGGGCGGGTCACCACACCCGAGGCCTCGGGTCGCCACCAGCTCAGCTCCTCTTCTTTTTTTTTTTTTAAAAACAAACAACCGACCCGGGCGGGTCACCACACCCGAGTTCTCGGGTCGAGTGACCCGGGCGGGTCCGCTTGGCAGTTGCGTTTTTGGCAACCATCTCTTCGTCGACCCGGGCGGGTCATATGACCCGGGCCCTCGGGTCAGCTCTGAATTACTTTTTTTTTCGTTTGTTCTTCACCTTCCTTTGCTCCAAAATTCTCCTAAGCAAACCTAAATATACTCAAATCACAAAATCACCATAACAAGCATTTCAAATGCCATAATAATATGTGGTAATCCATTTTTCCAAGTAAATCAAAACTAAAAGAAGAAAAAGAAATAGAAGTAAGTGAGAAAAACGGGTTGCCTCCCGCTAAGCGCTTGTTTTAAGTCATTAGCTTGACTACCATAAATCTTCAATCATTAGGAGGGGAGTAATCCTCAAGTGCAATAGAGTAAGCTTCTTGAATTGGCGCACCATCATAGTATAGCTTGAGTCTTTGCCCGTTCACCTTGAAACACCCTTTTGCATCATTGCAAATCTCAACCGCACCATGTGGGGATACTTGATGCACGGTGAATGGACCACTCCACCTTGATTTGAGCTTGCCCGGAAATAGCCTCAACCTCGAATTGAACAAAAGGACTTTGTCACCAACTTTGAATTCCCTTTTCATGATTCGTTGATCATGCCAAGCCTTTGTTCTCTCTTTGTACACCCGGGAGCTCTCATAGGCGTCCCTCCTAAGCTCCTCAAGCTCATGAACATCAAGCATCCTTCTTTCACCCGAAGCTTGAAGGTCAAAATTCAAAGCCTTGATGGCCCAATAAGCCTTGTGCTCCAATTCTACGGGCAAATGACACGATTTTCCATAAACAAGCTTGTAAGGTGTCATGCCAATAGGGGTTTTGTAGGTCGTGCGATAGGCCCACAATGCATCGTCCAACTTGGAAGACCAATCCTTTCGAGATCGATTTACCATCTTCTCCAAAATGAGCTTGACCTCTCTATTAGATATCTCCGCTTGACCACTAGATTGAGGGTGGTAAGAGAGACCCATTTTGTGATGCACCCCATATTTAGCAAGAAGGGCCTTGAATGATTTCTTTGCAAAGTGCGATCCCCTATCACTAATGATGGCTCTTGGAACTACGGAACGGGGGAAGATCACCTTCTTAAATAGCTTGACCACTACCTTGGCATCATTTGTAGGGGAAGCGATTGCTTCAACCCATTTAGAAACGTAAGCAACCGCTACCAAGATGTAACGATTACCAAGGGAGGAGGGAAAGGGGCCCATGAAATCAATCCCCCAAACATCAAAAACTTCCAACTCCAAGATGCTTGTAAGGGGTAGTTCATGCCTTTTTGAAATATTTCCAACTCTTTGACACCGATCACAAGCCTTGACAAAGCCCCAAACATCCTTGAACATACTTGGCCAAAATAGACCACATTGTAAAATCTTTGACACGGTCTTGTCGGCTCCCATATGACCACCACATGGGGATGAATGGCACATCCCTATTACATTCTCGATCTCATCATCCAGGAGACACCTCCGGTAAATACCATCCACCCCCTCTTGAACAAGTATGGGTCCTCCCATACATAGTGCTTCGCCTCATGCATGAACCTCTTGCTTTTGTTGATAGTTAAGGTCATCCGGAATGACTCCACTAGCATGAAAATTAGCAAAATCCGCGAACCAAGGAGCATACATGGCCTTAATGGCATAGAGGAAATCATCTTGGAGAGAATCATTGATGGGAGGGTCTAGGCCATGTGAATCATCCATAGGAAGGCGAGAGAGGTGGTCGGCAACCGAATTTTCGGTGCCCTTCTTGTCTTTGATCTCAATATCAAACTCTTGTAGGAGAAGGATCCACCTAATCAAACGAGGCTTGGCATCCTTCTTAGTCATGAGATACTTGATAGCCGCATGATCCGTGTACACCACCACTTTGGAGCACACAAGATATGACCGGAACTTGTCAAAAGCAAACACGATTGCTAAGAGTTCCTTCTCCGTGGTGGCATAGTTCCTTTGAGCGGAATCAAGCGTCTTGCTTGCATAGTAGATCACATGGAGCTTTCCTTCTTTTCTTTGCCCTAAAACGGCTCCCACTGCGCTATCACTAGCATCACACATTAGTTCAAAAGGCAAGCTCCAATCCGGAGCTTGCACTATAGGAGCGGAAATTAGAGCCTTTTTTTAGAGTTTCAAAAGCATGCATGCAATCGTTGTCAAATTTGAACTCAATGTCTTTTTGAAACAAATTGGATAGGGGCTTTGAGATTTTTGAGAAATCTTTGATAAAACGGCGATAGAAGCCCGCATGCCCAAGAAAAGATCTCACTCCCTTCACCGAAGTTGGGGGAGGCAATTTCTCAATAACCTCAAATTTAGCCCTATCCACCTCAATCCCTTTTTGAGATATCTTATGACCGAGGACTATGCCATCTTCAACCATAAAATGACATTTTTCCCAATTAAGAACAAGATTCATCTTTTGACATCTCTCTAAAACCTTTTGAAGGTTGGAGAGACAAATGTCAAATGATGAACCTACCACGGAGAAGTCATCCATGAAAACCTCTATGGTTGGTTCAAGCATGTCCGAAAAAATGGCGGTCATACACCTTTGGAAGGTAGAAGGAGCATTACACAATCCAAATGGCATCCTTCGATAAGCGAAGGTGCCAAATGGACATGTGAATGTTGTCTTCTCTTGGTCATCGGGGTGAATGGGAATTTGAAAGAACCCCGAATAACCATCCAAAAAGCAAAAATGGGTATGACCCGCCAATCTTTTAAGCATTTGGTCAATAAAAGGGAGGGGGAAGTGGTCCTTCCGGGTGGCTTTATTCAACTTACGATAATCAATGCACATGCGCCACCCGGTGACCGATCTTGTGGAGATCTTGTCATTCTTGATGACGGTCATTCCTCCCTTTTTTGGGACAACTTGAACGGGGCTAACCCACCTACTATCCGAGATAGGGTAGATTATCCCCGCCTCAAGGAGTTTCAAAACTTCTTTTTTTACCACCTCCTTCATGTTAGGATTTAGCCTTCTTTGAGGCTCAATAGAGGAGGTTTGACCATCATCCAAATGAATTCGATGCATACACAAAGTGGGACTTAGACCCTTGAGATCATCAATTGTATACCCAATGGCACTTCGATGTAGTTTTAGAACACAAAGAAGTTTGTCAAGAGAAGGACCATTGAGTGTAGAATTGACAATCACGGGGTAAGTCTCGTTATCTCCAATAAAAACATACTTCAAAGAAGGGGGAAGGGGTTTCAACTCACATGTAGGAGGAGACGTGGTCCTCTCCTCTTTTTTCAATGAAGCTTCTATAATCTCAAAGCTCGAATTAGGAGGTAGGTAGATTGGTGCTTTGTCCATTGCCTTTTTGAGATGCCAAGCTTCACTTTCTTGCTCTTGATCTTCCCCTAGTAGCACATCCTCAAGAGGATCCCTTGCTTCAACTAAAGCCCTTAGGCTTAACACTTCTTGCTCAAGGGTGTCGATCCGATGCACATCTTCCATAATAGGCGCTTTCATGCTCTTATTGAAAGCAAACTCCATCTTCTCATCACCAACCCTCAATGTCATTACATCTCTTTTCATGTCAACTAGCACTCCGACCGTTTTCAAGAAAGGCCTTCCCAAAATAAGAGGGACTTGGGAGTCTTCTTCCATTTCCATCACTACAAAGTCACAAGGGATGAAGACTCTCCCAACTTGCACCGGAACATCCTCCAATTCTCCAACGGGCACCTTAACCGAGCGATCCGCTAGTTGTATCACCCTTCTTGTTGGCTTAAGCTCAAAGTTGAGCTTCTTTGCAATGGAGAGTGGCATTAGGCTTACACTAGCCCCAAGATCGGCCAATGCTCTCTTTGGCTCCAAATCTCCAATTCTCAATGGTATGGAGAAAGACCCCGGATCTTCAAGCTTTTTGGGGAGCTTGTTTTGGAGGACCGCACTAACTTCGGCGGTGAGAGCAATGGTGGAACTTTCTTCAAGTTTGGACTTGTTAGAAAGAAGTTCCTTTAGAAATTTGGCATAGGTGGGCATTTGAGCCATAGCTTGGAGAAATGGGATGTGAACTTGCAAACCCTTCATTACCTCAAGGAACTTGACAAATTTGTCATTGAAGTGCTTCTTTGCTAACCTTTGAGGATATGGGACCGGAGGAGTGTAGCTCTTCATTGGAGGAGGCTCGTTGCTTGATGTTTCGTGTTCAACTACTATGGGAGTACCATCCTCATGAATGTCTTCCACAACGACATTTTCAATCTCTTTATCAACTTCACTATCCACATTCTCACTCTTATTGGAGGGGTTAGCGTCATCAAGTGTGGGCATCTTAGGACTCTCATAGTGAGCCCCGGATCTCAAAGTGATTGCTTTAGCTTGCTCTCGTATAATGGGTTGGCTAGGAAGTTGTGTGGAAGAGTTTGAAGGGTTATTGCTCACTTGTTGAGCGACTTGGGCAAGTTGGGTTTCAATGATCTTATTGTGGGCATTCATTTGTTGGAGGGAGGTGTGTATGTCTCCAAACTTCCTATCATTCTCGGCATTGGTTTTTGTTTGTTGAGCTAAGAAAAGTTGGAGAGTGGATTCAAGGGAGGATTGTTTTGGTTGATTTGGTTCAAAAGGAGCTCTAGGGGGTGGTTGTGTGAATGTTTGTTGGGGGTTATGGAATCCGGGTGGTCTAGCTTGGTAAGGTTGGGGTGGTTGAGGGTTCTTCCATCCTCCACTCACATTGTTATTCCATCTCCCTTGGTTGTTGAAGTTAGGATTTCCCTCACCCCTAGTATTCACCCAAGCAACATGGTCCATAGACCCACCACAATAAGAGCTAGCGTGGTCCGACCCACCACAAATCTCACAAGAAAAAGCTTGAGAAGTACCTTGGCTAGGAGATGCCAAGCTTACCTTTTCCAATTTCTTTGCAAGGGTATCAAGTTTTGCATTGATATGGTCAATGGCATCAAGATCATACTTGCCTTTGCTTGCACTTTTCTTGCTTGCGGTTCTAGTAGAATTTCCCCAAGAGTAGTGTCGTACTACCTCTTCAATTGTAGGCTCAATATTGTCAACCGAAAGCTTTGTTAGTTGGCCTCCCGCACCCGAATCAAGGCTTGCACGGGTCATAGGAAGGAGACCATCATAGAAACTTTGCATAAGCATCCATTGACTATAACCATGGTGAGGACAAGATCTTCGAAGATCCTTGAACCTATCCCAAGCTCCATACAATGTCTCATCCTCCTCTTGAGAGAAATTAGCTATCTTCCTCCTAGCTTCGGAGGTCTTCTCTTGAGAATAGAACTCATCCACAAAAGCCGTGGTAACTTGTGCCCATCTTGTCAAAGAGTCTTCCGGAATAGATTGCAACCATTTCTTAGCCTTGCCCACAAGAGAGAAATGAAATAGGTTGAGCCTCACAAACTCTTGACTCACATTGTTTTGCTTCACCGTGGCACATAGCTCCAAGAAGTTAGCCAAATGCTCAAGAGGGCACTCATGAGTCATATCCCCATAGGGCTCTTGTTTGATCATGCGAATCAAATGCGGAGAAAATTCAAAGTTGGCGGTAGTAGTTGGGCGGCGAATACCACTTTTGAGTTCAAATACCTCGGGATGCCCAAAATCCCGTAATGCTCTAGGAGCCTCATCGCCCATAGTGCTAGAAGTAGTGGAGATAGAAGACTCTTGCTCAAAACTCGGTTGTTGAACACCCGGTTGGACCGTAGGTTCCCTAAAGATTCTCCTTAATTGCCTCAAAGTATTTTCAAGGTTATGATCGATGGGGATGGTTGGATCGCCCCTCAATCTCCGTGACATGCAACCAACAAAGCTAAGGAGAATATTAGTAAAAACAACCAAGAGGTAAACACACCAAAATAAAGAAAAAGGCAATTTAGTCTCAAAATTAACCAATTAGCTAATGTTAACCGCTACTTCCCCGAACAACGGCCAAAAATTTGACTGGTCGTTGTATACTCGCCAAATATAACCTAATTTATCCAATATAGGATAAGTATAGGGTCGAAATCCACAAGGAAGTAGGGTTAAGTCAAGAGTTAATTGGCTAACTACAATGAGCTAAATCAATTTTTGGGTTTTTGAGAGTTTAACAAAAATTCTAAAATCTAAATAAACTAAGAGATTTGTAAAGTAAATCAACAAGTAATTAAGCAAAGGAGTTAAGACAAGGATAAAAGAAACTAGGGGATTAGGGGGATTCACCAACACTCAATCCAAGAATCCAAAATCAAAGCCAAGGGGAAAACAAATGGGGGATCACAAGGGGAAAAATCACGAACATATGAACTCTAATTACTCTCTCGAGCTAATTAGAGGAGCTTGATTAGTCACTCATGACCTATTCTCATGGCATGAGCAACTAATCTAGCCAAATCAAGCACAACATGATTAATCAAGTTTCCCTAAATTAGAAAATACCTATTTTCATGGAAATCCTAATATAGCAACCAAACTTAGTTTATTCCTAGCTTCATCTCTCAATCCTTCACTAGGAACTCCAAATATGTAAGTTAAGTGGTGATCAAGCACCCAACAAACCAAGTAAAACAAGTTTGATCAACAAGTTCAACCCCAAAAGTTAACCCCCTAACTTAGATCTAAGATCCAAAGAGTAAATGAAGGCTACATCCCTTCCCCTAGTAAGGAACTACTCACACATCATGGAAATAACACAAAACAAAGCTTGAAGTAACTTAATCACCATAACCATGGAGGAAAAGAGGTAAAATGCAAATAATCAACTAACAAAGTAAGATCTAAACAAACCAAGCATGTAATAAGCAAGATCAATGGAAGAAAAGAAGAAAAATAAACAAAAATTACCAACTTTAAGCTTTCATAGATGAAGAATGGAGATCCAAAAGCTTCAAACCTTCACTTTCTCTCTCCTAGGGTTTTGTTCTAGAGTTTGAATGCTAAAAACAAGATTTAATCTCTCTCTAATCTCTAGTTAATAATTGCCTAAGTAAAAATAAGAGGAGTCCCTCTTTTATAGTCACAAGAAATAAATCAGAAAATTACAAAACAGCCCCCGCATTAAGGTAAACAAAATCGCAAAATCGTTTCCGGAAAATGACCCGACCCGGGCGGGTGAAATGACCCGAGCACTCGGGTGAGCTGACCCGAGCACTCGGGTCACATGACCCGGGCGGGTCAAAATGCCAGGAACATGAAGCTTTCCCAAATGAAAGCGACCCGGGCGGGTCATTGAACCCGAACCCTCGGGTTGTCAGACCCGAACCCTCGGGTCTGCTGAAAAACGCTGCTGGTTTACCTGGCTGGGCTGACCCGGGCGGGTCCACACACCCGGGCCCTCGGGTCAGCCACTTCTTCGCCTTCTTTTCTTCTTTCGATCTCCTTGGTGCTCCATTTCTTCAACGCTTTGCCTCGGGCTTGTTCATAGACCCTCCAAACGTGCTTCCAAGTCCTGAAATGTAAACAAACACCCAAAGAAAGAGAGCAAGGGAGGAAAAATGCACAAAAAGAAAGAAACGGAATGAACTTAGCCTAAATTAGCCTAAAAACTATCACAAAAACTATTAAAAACTAAGCATAATTCAAGCATATATACCAATCATCAGCATCACTTGATAAAACACAAGATACTTGCTTCTCACTTTTTCCATAACTTCCCCCTCAAAATGTATTTACCATTTATCACTCTTTATGCATCATTGAACCATAAAAAGTCATGAATTTTAATTTAGAGCACATGGGAATTAGGAGATTTAAAGTGACATGATATGAATGGAATGAGGAATTAATCAATCAAAGGGTATTTGAAGAAATGTGGTGTGAACTGATGATAGTTGGCTAAGAATAGGTTTGTTCCCTCTAAAGGTTAAATGAAATATATTATGGGAATTTACCTGTCTTGTTCCATCAAGGTTTCTTTCATTGTACCTTTGGCAACTTAGGACTTTCATGTTTGACAGCATCCACAGTTTTATTATGAGACCTCTAACACTCTTAGGCAAGTGAGTATGCCTTTACGACACAAAAATTAAGTGTAACATATTTATGCTAGTGTGCATATAATCACTTCAATTTTAGTATGTGTAAGAACCCAATTCGACAAAACTTTTTGGAAAAGAACATGTTTACGCTTAAGTCATACTTCATCAAGTCTTGTTCCTCTAAACAGTCCATGAATAGGTGAAACTATAAAGAACATATATTCACATAATTTAAAGCAAGACTTATAAAGTTATGCATTCAGATTAATAATTTAACAATGTACTTTATTAATCATGATACAATGTGAATAGGAACAACATAACTTAAGTCACATTTCACTATGAATATAAAATTACCTCAAGTACTGGACTGATTTTGATGACTTATTTTTGAGTTTCTGAACTAGCTAGTTCCATCATTTTGATGTCTTCACATCTGATGGAAACTTTCATACCAACTCGACTCATACTCATCATTCTTCAAAAGTTCCTTGACATATTTTTGTCCTTGCATCATTATATTCCAAGAGAGTAGTTGTGTTCCCTTATCATGCTCACGTACACATTTGCTTATAAGGTTAGCAAAAACCCTTGCATAAAATAGTTAGTTGTACCAAAAATATTATCCATATAGCAATATACAACTACTAAGTCAATTCCTCTTGAAAACAGAAATGATTGTTAATTTTGAAATCATTTTTCAAGAAGAAACTTGATGTTGTTCCTCATAGATTTCCAACAATAAAATTTATTTTGAACGCATTGAAAATATATTTAGAACAACTTAAATCCCATGTAAGCAACAAGAGAAAATAATGTACAGTTATCTTATGAACTTAAACTTGATCTTCATTTTTAAACTCTTCTCCATAAGGTCATATAGCTAACTATTGTTGCTTTCTAGAGTGACATATTTCATGTTAGGAACTCTAGCTCCATAGGAACTTGTGAATTCAACATAAAAAAATTAAAAACCATCTTTAACCTGTTTACTGGGAACAAACAAGTTAGTCTCATAATAAATATGTCAACTCTTTATAACACATTATATATTATTTTGCTATTAACTCTGTATTTTTAACAATTAGAGGTGCGTTCTAACACAACCTCACCGCTTCTATTTTTAAAGTTCCTTAGATGATTCTTATTGCTATTAATTACCAAAACACTCAGATACAAACGCTTAAGAACACAATACCAATGTTTTCTCCTTTGAAGATCTCATAGGATGTCGTGTTGATCAACTTCTAATCATTCCTTTGCTGATGATTTAGCAAGTGATATCGATTGCTTTTTCTTACTTGTTCATTTGGAAAACATTAGCAAAGAGTATTCTGCCATGTCTTCCAAAGTTCCATTCATTATATTTGTCTTGTAATCAATACCTTGTTCCTGCATACATCATCAAACTCATCTGGAATTGTAATCAAGTTCCTAGGCATTGCCATCATATGTAATCTTCTATCTGAAAGATAATCTCTGGAGCTCTCTTATTAATTTCAGGAACTTGTTCCCAATCTCTTCGCTCCTTTGATGGAAGAACATGAACTTGTTCCTTCATTTTGGGTTGACATAAACTAAAAAATATAATCTGTAAAACAAACCCAAAAAGAAATACTTTGTGCATTTTAATGTTAGTAGGTTAGTCAAAAGAGAGGTAAATAAAAATACAGCATAAAAAGAATAAGCACAAAGTTCCAAAAAAAATATAATCTCATCATGTGAAAAAGGAACTTCTGCTTTGTTCCTTTGAACCGAGATCAGTTTCAAAAGAATTAGGAACTCTTTCCAAATTTTGAATTGTTCCTGTACCATTTACTCGTTCTTGGAACACTATTGATTTCACCAAATTAAAGTTTGAGTTCCTTGATCCAAAACTAATATTTATGCATTTGATATTTTAGTTACCTCAATTATCAAACCTACAAAATAAACATTAATAACATCAAAAGGGTCGTTGATAATCCTTGAGTGACATTTAAATAAAAAGTCAGCATCCACTTGTTCCTTTGAATGACGTAGGGTGGATTTCCTTTCTCGTACGGGTTCCTTCTTCTTGCAGGAACTTCACTCAGCAGGGTTGCCTGCTTATCTCTGAGTTCTGGCTCTGATACCAATTGTTAACTCGGAAGGAAGTGGAAACTTCTTGTCCCAATACAAGAAGAAAAACCACGACCTCCTCAGGATTTAAACTCTTCACTATAATAGGGAACCTCCTCTGTTACAACCTATTACATGCGCAAGTTCCACTCAGAACTCCAACTCTCTCACAAGTTCCACTAGGAACTTTAGCTCTCTAGACTTAACTCTAAGTCCCTTAAGAGTTCTCACAACTCTTTACAACAGGTTTACTCAGACCCTTTACCCCTGGATAAACTTCACCCCAAGTCTACGCATAAACAATAAGAACTTACCCAAGTTCCTCACTCGAACTTGATACAAGAATTCACTCAAACCCTTTACCAAGTTCCCATTACAAGAGTTCACTCAAACCCTTTAACCCCAAACTCAAATACACTTGATAATTTGGATTAACTCTAGTATATAGAAACTGAATAACTGTAAAGGAACATGGCACTCGTAGAAACTTGGAACTCACAGGAACTGACTCAAAACAAGGAATAGAAAATATAATTCTTACTGTAACTTTATTCCTTAAGCCAGACCTTATGGAATGACATAAGTCGACACTATGGAAAGACACCGCCGACAACTTAAAAATAATACATAAGCCTCTATTTATAGTACGTTCAAAACTTGAGCACCACTTCCACTGATTTCTCCACTAACCCATGATCAGTTAGTTGGGAGAAACTTGGGGAAGAAGCAGTCAACTTCTTGGGCACAACTTATGTCACGTTTACAGTAAAGCAGTTAGAGTAAAAATAGATAACAAAAAGAAAATAAATACTTGGAGAAAAAGCTACGTTTTATCAAAATATAATCCAAGAGATATTTTTCCAAAACTCACTTTTTATTAATTTTCTTATGCAAAAATATTTTACTGAAAACTTTTTTCATAAACCTGACATAAGTACATGAGTTCCTGTTCGTACAGGAACTCGCGTCTACAAGTTCCTGCACTCATAAACTCATTGAACGTAATATAAATCTAGCTTTTATTTTCCAAAAACTGATAAGATAAAATTAAATAAATTAAAATCAGAATCCTAAATTAAAACTGAATTTATTTAAAACTTATCTTTTTTTATTTAAAAACTAAATCTTATCCTAAAACAACTAATGCATATTATCTAAAAATAATTAATCAAGTAGAGATTTATTAAGAACCAAACTCTAAATAAATCCTACAGATTAAGATAATAATATGCAACAACTTACTAACTCTTAAATACTTTTGACTCTAAGTTCCACGAGTTCCTTTTGACACCTTGTTCCTTTACCGTTCACGTTTCCACATACTTACATGAATCCTAGAAAAATAAACTCATACTTCCTGTCTTCATGCTCCATGTTGCTCCAACTCAGGAACCGCATGCTGATAGCTCCACCTCTGGAACTTCGACGTGCTTGTTCCTTTAAGGAACTTCACACTTATAGTTTCTGCTCAGGAACTGCTTGTTTCAACTATGAAACTTCAGGAACTGCTCCCACTTAGGAACTGCTCCCACTCCGAAACTGCTACCACTCAGGAACTGCATATTCAATGTTCCTCTTAGGATATACCTAGGAACTGCTCTGTTTGTGTTCCTTCTAGGAACTCTTCTAGGAACTTTGTTTGTGCTTACTTCTACAACATTTTTCTTGAACTCTTCATGCTTGGTTCTATTTTAGGAACTTACATAAATTCTAGCAGCACATCTGTATAATCAAACTTCTTCTCTCTTTGGATTTCTTCCTCAGGAATTTCACTTATTGGATTTCTTCTAGGAACTCTTCATGATGTGATATATTTACCCTTTCATGACTTGTTCTATGGTAACGTAATATGCACATCTCAAACACACATGTTAGTTAGATAATTATCATTTGGTTACAATCATCAAAACACTACATGCCTCAACATTTTTCCTTGTGATTAAAGTGCTTACTTTGCATTGTGACAATTTTTTTTATTATCATTTGATGACCATAAGTATGAGTTATTGGGTAACTCTTTATATCTCTATGGAGATTATGTTGCAGGTTACAAAGCTGTTATTCTTCTCCTATTAATATAGGCACTCATGCCTCATCATATTGATGGTTAGAAAGTCTTTTTGTTCCTTGGACTCCTAGATGGAGGTTACATATGCTCCTTCTCCTTCATCTATATATTCTAATTTGGTTAATCTTGCTTCAAGCTTTTTGATAAGTATCTTTTAGTGATGTTCTATATTGTTCATGAAAATAAGTTTTCAATACTTCTCTTGATTATCTTTAATTTCTTCCATCTCTTGGACTTGAGTTTATGCGGCTCAAACTTTTTACCCAAAAGTTCTTTTGTGTGAGAGTGGTGTGTTAATATTAGGGAATAGAACGACGAATGGAATGAACACCCCGGTTGTGCCGATTATCATTTTCAAGTCAAGGGTTTCAAATTGCCACGATACTCCAAATTCTATTTCCTTTATCTTATCATTTTATTCTTGAATTTAGCCTTGAAAACACTATATTTCCTAACATTTATCGTTTAAGAGGTGTTGTGTGATAAGTATAGGGTAGGCAGCAGGTTCATGTTAACAAAGACAGGCACCAAACTAGGAGTAGTACAATTCAAAACAATCAAAATTCAAAATAGTGAAGAACCGACGCTGCTGTTACACTAATAACTCATTTTGTGTACGTCCTCCGCTAAAAGTCCAACCCCAGTTGAGGACAATTTTTTTTTTCCTTGTTTGATAAATTCCAAAATCATACGAATAAAATGGACAAAACTCTAAGCAAAAAACAAACGATATTAAAATTTTTGTATATTTCATGTGCATATTATAGAATCCATCTTCTCTCTCTTAGGCTCCATTTGGTAGGGCGTAAAACATTTTCCTGAAAAACTGTTTTCCTCTATTTTCAGTTTTACATTGTTTGGTTTACAAAGGAGTGTAAAACCATTTTCCCTTGGAGTAAAATTGTTCTTTCAATGATGGAAAACCATTTTCCCTTCAAAATGAAGGGAAAAATATTTTCCTTCTCTCTCTTGTACACTCCTCTCACTATGGGTCCGTTCTGTTCAACTTATTTTAACTTATATAAGATTTTATAAGATCAGATAAGATAAGATAAGATAAGATAAGATAAGATAAGATAAATAAGATGTTAGACACACACAATAAACTATCTTATAAGATAAGATAAGATAAGATTTTATAAGATCTTATAAGATAAGATAAGATAAAATAAGATAAGATAAGACAAAATAATTTGAACAGAACAGACCTTATATCTCCTTACTTTCCCTTTCATTTTCCTCTCATTTCATTATTTTTCTTACATGGAACCAAACAACGGAAAACTAATTTTGGAATTGTGTTTTCCATTGTAAATTGTTTTCCATGAAAATCATTTTACACTGAAAATGTTTTACGCCCAACCAAACGGAGCCTTAATGATTCAATACTGATATTACTTCCCGTACTCCTTAGACCATCCACATTACATTAGTAAGCAAGTTAATAACTTCTCCATCCTTTCCTCCTTCCTATACCTTATACTTTTTTACTAAGTTTATTTCTTACCCCCTTCTCTTTCATCTCTACTACCTACATTGGTAAGATTTTCCATAGGGGCACGGCAGATATAATCACAGCATTGTACATTTTCTTAAAATTAGGCCCTTTATTTGAGATTGAGTCAATGGTTCTCTTTTACTTTTCGAAATTCACCAGGTATCCCCGAGCTTCATGATAATACATCAAAATACCCTTAATGACTAACTGCGGTTAACTCCGTTACTCATAAATCCTAATTAACCCCTCTCTCTCCCTAACTCCTAACCCCCTAACGTATTGGTACTCGTTTTGATGGGTTTCTCGAAATTCGTGCCCATTAAGGGTCGTCGGTGGCATCCATTTTTTTCAAAAAAGTTATTTTGGCGGTGAAAACAGTCGTTTAAGATCGCTCAAGAAGCGTGCCCAGAATACCATCGTATTTGTACTCGTTTTGACGGGCTTCTCAAAATTCGTGCCCATTTTAAGTCGTCGGTGACGTCCGTTTTTCAAAAAAAGTCGCTTTAGCGGTGAAATCGATCGTTTAAGATCGCCTCGTGAAGCATGCCCAAAATACCATCGTATTGGTACTCGTTTTGATGAGCTTCTCGAAATTCGTGCCCTTTAAGGGTCGTCAGTGGCGTCCGTTTTTTCAAAAACATCATTTTGGCGGTGAAATCGGTCGCTTAAGATCGCCTCGGGAAGCGTTATGAGAATACCGTCGTATTGGTACTTGTTTTGATGGGATTCTCGAAATGCGTGCCCCTTAAGGTTCGTCGGTGGTGTTCGTTTTTTCAAAAGGTCGTTTTGGCGGTGCAATATAGAGTTTAGGGTTCGGGGGTGGGGGGAGGGGTTAAGGGTTAGGGATTAGGGAGAAAGAGGGAGGTTAATTAGAGTTTTAAAAAATTTAGGGTTAATGACTAACGAAGTTAACCGCTATTATCATTAAGGGCATTTTGATGTATTTCCATGAAACTCAGGGATACCTGGTGAATTTTGAAAAGTGCGAGGATACTTGGTAAATTTTCTGAAAACTCAGGGGTAATTGGTGACAAAACCGTATATTCTATCATATTTATTTGCTCTATTTATTATCTTGGAAATAATCAACAATAAGGGAATAACACAAACTATTCTAACTTAATAGATTTAGAATATTAATATATCAATGAGTTTTCACCCATATGAATATATGATCATCTCCTTAAGTACAAGGAAAAAATGAGACAAACCTTTACAACTATTAGGTTTAAGAGTCCAAACTCCAATCATTGTTGTTGTTATAACACCACAGTCAACTATACTCCCTCTTGACTTGTTCGGTTCAAATGGGATACATTAAAATCTTTAAGTTATTTTCCGTTCTTTTGGAGTAAGAGAATCTGAACTGAATTGAACTGAACTGAGAAAAACTGAAATGCAGAGAGTAACTAAACTGAAAACAAATCCAAAAGAACAGGGGCTTAATATTTTGTACAAGTAGTAGTTTCTAAAATCTTCAATGACTGCGATATGACAACACAAATAGAACAAGCAACAACATTTTTTATACACCACAAATTAATCGCATAGGGCCTCCACTAAAGACCCATTACAAGTCAAACACCCCCAATCCCCCTCCCCTCCTTAAATCCCAAGTAATAAATGGTTGGTGGTAGGAATTGAACCCTAGACTTTGCTAGGGAAGATGGAAAAGCTCACTACTTAAGTCAACCCCAATTCCTATAATAATGATATACTACATCTGTTTCTTAATAAGTGCAACATTTTCCTTATTTGGAATAGTCATAATAAGTGCAATCGAACTCAAAATGGTAAAAAAAATTCAATATTATTACAAATATGCCACCAAAAAGCAAGAGAGGACCACACCTTTTTTGTTTCATCACTTGAATTACTTTACTTTATTGTGGTCCCAACTTTCTCTCTCTACATTCCTTGGTATTCCCCCACTTTCTCTATGTTGCACTTATTAAAAAACGGAGGAAGGATATGAAATGGAGTAGTATAGTGGTGGTGGTGGTTTGTCGGTGGTGGTGGTCCAGTGGTGGTGGAGGTTCGAGAGGTGGAGTAGGTGAAGTTGGATGAGAGGTGAGAGAGTAAGAGTGGGGTGAAAGGGATGGGGTAGTTTAGGAAAATCTTGAAAAAAAATATGGGCGATTTTTAGTAAATACGGGCGGTAAATAGCGAAAGGGTATTGGTATTGATCTTATTTTGAGGTGAACATTGTTAGACATTACCATTATAATTTTAAAAGTAAATTCTAAATTGGCAACTTTTTTTTTTTTTTTTGGCTCCTTTCGAAACCCGCAGTAGTAAATTCTAAACCAAAGATTTGAACCTTTATGGTGAATTTTCAAAGTAAATTCGCAACAACTTGCCTGCGCAGAAAGTATACATTGTTGTGTTGAGACTGTTGACCGTCAAAAAAAGCATCTTAAACTGTGTTCTTGTACTAATATTTACACATTAGACGCGATCGATGATGAAGGTTCGAACCATGACACTGCAAAATCCAAAGAAAAGGACCAATCAGTGAGGACGACACACCAAATTTGTTCCATAACCATAATGATTCAGTGAAAGTAAAATTTACATAGATAAAAATGTTACTCTCTTGATAAACATGGAATGTGAATTCTGATCTATAGCTTCCTTTTTATTTTTCCATTTCCCTTTTTGACCTAAAAAGAATTGGACTACCACTCACTAGTTACCAAAACTGAACTTATGATGTTTGTCTTGGCATCCTTCTTCATATCATTATCAACAACTAAGCTTTTGGAGATCCCAAGGTTTCTTTTGACACCTTTGTCATGCAATAATACTACTTCATTCTACTACAAGTCCACAACTTGCACTTTCTACTTTTACATTTTTTCATAAGATCGTATTTTTGGATTTTAAATCACACAAAAAGAGTAAAAAAGGGCCTAGGATGAAAGAAACATATTGCTACTAGATGAACTTTAGTGCTAAAGACTTGTCTTTTACATATTTTTACTCTCCTCTTTTTCAGTTTTTGTTGGATTGTCCCTTAATAATGTTGTGTATGTGTGATCTGTTATTTTCATCCTATTTCTTTTTGATAATGTTCACTTTTTTCCCATTTAAAACTAAATTTACATTGTTCAAAGTAGGTTGACGAAATAATATTACATATTTACATCATATGATAATAATGTTGGGATAATCATGCATATGAATCTCTTGACAAGTGATTGCTACAAATATAATGTTTGTACTTAAGCAAAATGGCCTACTTCTTCACATCCACCGCAAAATTTTTTTTTTTTTTTTTTTTTGGTAAGATGAGACAGACAAGGGGGAAATTGGGATTCGGGATGTAGCTAAACCAGTTTATAAACTCGATCACTACATCTACACAAAATGCATGCATGCATTTATTGATAGACAGAAGAATTATGGTATGTACTTCCGTTTATAAATTAAATTGCTACGTCTGTCTGGTGGAAATTATATTCATTCTGGTACAGTTGTAGCCTAGTAGGTAAGCTTGAAGTGAAAAGATATACTTACTACCTCCGTTCCTTTTTAATAGTTACACTTACACTTTTATTTAACGCATGATGATGTACTACTTTGAGCCTTTATATCTCTAATTTTGTACTTGTAAAAAATATAAAAAGTCGATATTTTAAAAGTACATATCGAGACGAATCAAACAAGACCCCACATGACTATATTTTCTCTTAACCACAAATCACAAATAATAGTCAAAGGAAAATTTGTGAATAGTGTCAAAAGTGAAAGTGTAACTATTAAAAAGGAACGGAGGTAGTATTACTTTAGGCTCCATTGATTTACTACGTGATGATCATTATAATGAAAAAGACCGGAGTTGCGGTAAGCCGTATATTTTATATAGGGGGTGTTTTTTACAAAAAAAATATATTCTATGCAAATATGCAATTTTTGCTAATCCTTATTCATGGTGTAATAGCTTGTACATCAACTAACGCTCATATAACAAATGAACTAGTGGAGAGGTAATTTTAATAAACTGACTTTACCTCATATAAAAACCCTTTATTAACCCATGGATAACAGGAAAACTACCCTCTTTATCTTCTAAATTTACAACTCAAAGTATCATCTTTTTTTCATACTTCTACCAACATCATAAATTACCATAGAGAAATCATGAACTACCTATATCATGATTGTCATCGATGGAAAAACACATATCATCTTCAATTATACTACTTCATTTTGTTTGAATATCTTAAAATTTTATGTAACAATATGCGGATAACGTTATACATAATACTAAAAGTAAGGATAATTACTATTTTTTTAATTTTAGATTCATAACAAAAAATAATTTAGTTTCCTTTTTTTAACTTTTTAAAAAATAAACTAAATTAACAATATTTAATAAAAATACTATTTAGAGATAAGTGCGAGTGCCACTCTCCACTCAAAGTATCTTAGCAAGTTTCTTTTTCCATTTAGGAGGCATAACAAGTTTTTTCTTCCTAATTGGTGCTTAACAAAAATTTTACTTGGGTGACCAAATTGAACAATTGGCCCCATTAGGGTAGCTCTATACTTAGTAGTTGTTTGGTAAATATTTAGTGGTTGTTTGGTATATATGAGAATTTAATTTCCATGGGAAGTTCTATTTCCTAGGAAGTTATTGTAGGCAAGGAAATTTTGTTAATGCCACATCATCATTTCGACTCATTAAAGTCAGGATTATTGACTTTTATAAAAAAATATATAAATGATAAGTAAAATTAATTAATTTGGGCCTATGAGTAAATTTGGTCTTTAATTTATTATCATTTATATTGCATGGGTCAAAGTCCAATAATAAGAAATGGGCCATTTTAAAGATGACGGCCATGAAATGGAGAACTACTAGGGATGTCAGTGGGTAATGGACCCTGCTGTAGACACGTAATCGTGTCTCCCCATTTAAGGGTCCAATGATGAAATATACCGCGGTCTTAGTTGGCATGGCCCGATGGAGGAGCAGTCCGAATAACCAGACAATGTGTGTTTTAAAATAATATTACAAAAGCCCAATTAATCATTCATGATGATTAATTGTAAGTTCAACCCGTGAAATGCTTTTTTTTAAAGTCCATTATAAAAGCCCAACTGAATATTTATTATCTTCATAAATATTTTCGTAATATTTGTTGTTTTGATAAATATTTCCCTAAAAGCTTTTATTATCATCTTTTACTCATAAAACAGATTTTTTTAACCCGAAAAATTCGATCTCCGGATTTTTAGGGATAAAAAAGGCATCTTGAAGGCACGCGTAGCATTAAAAAGAGAATATTCTGGAATATTCCGTATTTTGCGCCGGACGCGGCAGCCGCGCTCAGCGCGCCACGTGCATCCAGCACATTGGTCATATCGCGTCAGGCACTCCAATGAGCGCCTGACACGTGGACTTGTGACTCACACAGAGTCCTGCGCCTAGAGCAAGTCTTGTGTGAGACGCAAGATAAAAATTTATCTTTTCGAAAACGCGTTTCCATGTGCAAAGTTTTAACTGGGCGGACTACGTCAGGCAGGCCAACCTGCGCCTGACGCGTGTCCTCGCGCCTGCCACGTAGGCTTGCGCCAGGCGCAGGGATTGCGTCAGACGCACGCGCTTGTTTGCCAATAAATACGGGCTGATTTCCCGATTCAAGGACAGCTTCGAATTATTATTTTTACGCACGCAAATACTCTCAGACACTACGAAACATACTTCGAATACAAAACATCCAAATACTTTTGATCTTCCACATTAATTCTTGTTCCTGATTTTACTATATTCCTGGTTCCAAGATTGCTTCGACTGAAGGTTACTACGCTCTCCGATCTAAACCGCATAGGTATAATCCTGAGGGCTCTGGAATAATCATATTTATTTTATTGAAGTTACTAACCTTTTTCTTGTCATGATGTAGATTTTTAATTAATAATCGTGGTCCTTTTGTAAATTCTAACCTCTCTTCTTATTCTTTTTGTATTATAATATTCACATCATTATGATTGTCTTGCATGCCTTTTATCACCGCATGTTATTATGCTAAACAAGACCTAAAGAACTGTTCTAATTAATTCAGATAATTTGGACAACCTGTTAGTAACCTTGTAAAATGATTGTTTAATAACTGGTCATTAAATAATTAGTCTTTTGTGTGTTTCCTGAACCCATCTAGATTAATTATTTTAGGGTGCTTTAAAATATTATTTGATTATTCTATTGTATAAAATCTGTTGTGAATTGGTATTTAGTAGAGGCCAACAATGGGCAAATGTGGTTCATTATGACCATATTTGTACCCTCACTCCCGAACTCACTTTTTGGTTCCTGACCATCTATGGAGTCATGACGGGGAGTTCTACATTGGATAAGTCCCTAAGATGTCCCTTCCGTTTCAATCCAATTAGGTTTACGATTCTTCCTCTAAAAAAATTATTGGCGACTTCAAAACATATTTTTAATAAAACCTTAACAACGGGGTAGTCAAATAAACGCGCTCACAACGCGTGTAGGCATTAAAGGACTTCAAAAATCCTACGCCTACAATTTGGCGACTTCACTGGGGAGTATTTTAAAAAAAATAATTTTTTTTAAATGAGTGGGTGAAACTTGAAAAATACAATTCACGCTTATTTTTATGCTTTAGAATAATATATTGTTTTCCTTGTGCATGGCTATTAGCCATCATAAGGACAATCTACCTTGCCTCATTAACACATGTTCTATGTGTGAGGTCACACACGGGGGGTTTGCGCTTTGTCCTTCCAAAAAGCTTCATGAGCGATAGTGTTGGATCTTAGTCATAAGCAAACCTACCCAACTATGGCATTGTTCTCTTGTTCCTGACTTGAGACTGGAGTGCGTCTTACACGTGGCCACCTCTTTAAGCAGGGGTACGAAGCGTGAGATCAATCTCTTAGTCATAGACCATTTTCCGCCTTAACCTAAACCTCCCTAAACCTATATATATCCTCCATCTAATAATTCACGCAGGACTGATCGGCATCCTCACAAAAATTCATTCGACAATCTCATCTCCTCACAAAACTCACCACAATTTATCAACTCCATATCACCCTGCGCCACATCACCAAATCACACCATACTCACCTCCATAATTCCTACAGCATCTAATACATATGATTCCCCTTAATTCCACTTCGCGCCCAACATAATCTGAACCAAGTCACCAATATTCGTTCAACACAACTCATACAAAAACACTACAGCAACACGCATCATAATCACATACTACAACTATAAAACCTTGATTCATAAAATTGTTTTGGTTGGACGCAAGACGCAAACAACAAATCTTTTTCTTTTTTTAACGATTCATTCGACATTCAATTTTCCAAGATCCGTACAAATCAACGACCCCGGACGGTGGTATAATTTCTGAGGGTCAACTAAATTAACTAACTTTATTTGCTTTATTTATTTATTTTTATTATTTTCTTGAAGTTACTAACATTCTATTCATGATGTAGATTGTTAACTCGTCCCTGCGACTGTAAGTATTGTACATATTATACTAACTCCCTGCATTATTTTCTTTTGTTATTTTTTATTTCTTATTCATGAACATATTATTTTTCATACCTGATTGCAATATTTATCACTTTGTATTTATTATTAATCAAGACCTAAATAAATGTTCTAATTAATTCAGATAATTTGGACAACCTGTTAGGAACCTTGTAAAATGATTGTTTAATAACTGGTCATTAAATAATTAGTCTTTTTTGTGTTTCCTGAACCCATCTAGATTAATTATTTTTGGGTGCTTTAAAATATTGTTTGATTGTTCTATTGTATAAAATCTGCTGTGAATTGGTATTTAGTAGAGGCCAGCAATGGGCAAATGTGGTTCATTATGACCATATTTGTACCCTCACCCCCGAACTCACTTTTTGGTTCCTGACCATCTATGGAGTCACGACGGGGAAATCTACATTGGATAAGTCCCTAAGATGTCCCTTCCGTTTCAATATCCAATTAGGTTTATGATTCTTCCTTTAAAGAATTGTTGACGACTTCTTTTCAAAACGTATTTTTAATAAAACCTTAACAATGGGGTAGTCAAATAAACGCGCTCACAACGCGTGTAGGCATTAAAGGAATTGAAAAATCCCCGCCTACACCTGCCCAGATCCATGGATCCAGATCCGCGGATCGGGATCCTCAAATTTTGGACCCTACGGATCCGGGTAGGATATGGATGCCTAGTTTTTAAAAATGGACCTAGGTCGGGTCTTAAATTATTAACCGGATCCGGATCCGTTTACCTTTGTTTTAAAGTTATTTTAAAATATATAATTTAAAAGGTAAAACTTAATGTTATTTATGCTTGGATTTGTTATATTAAGGTTGAATGTTTAATTATTGTGAAAATTAAGGTCGTTTGAAGAAAATAGGGTATGATCCGTTTTGGACCCGGATCCGTAGGATCCATTGGATCTGGTTCCTCAATTTTATTACCCAGCGGATCCGGGTCGGATCTGGATCCATGCCTGAAAAACGGATATGGATCTAGATCCTAGAGGATCCGATCCAGATCCTACCCATTGACATCCCTAGGAACTACTCAAAAACCCTGAACCCTAGAATGCTCTATAAATAGAGCCCTCCTCAATTCATTTTGGCGAGGAGAATAAATCAGACTCCAGAGCCAAGAGGGAGAAATCAGAAGGCAAAAACCTAAACCTCTCGAATGAAGAAGGAAACAAGATCAACCTTGGACGAGATCAAGCCCGAAGGCCCTTATTCAGGAAGATCATATTTATTCGTGAGCAACAACAAATCATCATCAAATCCTTCCTGTAGAAGAAGAACAACAAGGATACAAAACTAAAGTGTCGTTCTATTCTACATCAACATCCTTGGACAAGATCAGCCTGAAGGCCCTTGTTCAAGAAGATTAAACATGTTCGTGAATTACAAAGTTCAAGTACACGTGTAGATTGAATAAGAGGATCAAAACTATAGAGATTGTAACCCAAAATTACAAAGATCAATAAAATATTATTTTGTTCACATCTTTTGACTCTCTATTTTGCAGATCTAAAATTTGTGTTTACAATTATTTCCCTTATGTAATTCATGGGAAATGACCTTAATATGTTTGGTTGACATCAAGGAATTTGCAATTCACATGAATTGATTTGGGAATTCTGAATGATCAAGGAAGGGGTGGGTGAATAAATTCCCACGTTTTGTGGGAATTTCAATTTTCCAAGGATTTTTCATTACCCCCATTTTCTCCACTTCATGTCAACTAAACAACTATCCAAATCAGAAAATCATGGGAATTTCTATTTCATACTTCCTCCGTTCCAAAATAAGTGAAACACTTCTCTCATTTATGTGAGAGTTTTTTGAGACAAGTGTTTCACTTATTTTGGAACGAAGGAAGTATATATTTTCCTGTATATGGTTGTTGTTTGGTTGATAGAAAGTGGGGAAAATGAATGCAATGAAAATTGCTTGGGAAATTATTATTCCCACAAAACGTGGGAATTTAGGCCATGTTCTTTTGGACTTATTTTCAGTTCAGTTCCAGTTTAATTAAGTTCAGTTACTCTCAGCAATTCAGTTCAGTTTCACTTGCATTTCAGTTCAGTTCTCCTAGTCCAAAAGAACGAGACCTTATTCACCTACCCCCACCTTGATCATTGAGAATTCGGACCTCATTTCATGGAGTCCGGATCCTCTAGAGTTCTAGGAGAACTCTAGAGGTAGAGTTAGTGTAATCTCAACCCTCTCTTTAAATCTATGGTTATTAGGCTTTCAAAACAAGATAATTTTTTATTTAAAGAAAAAGAGAAATTGTGTTCAAAACAAGATAATTTTTATTTGAAGAAATTTTTTGCCGCAAGATATGAAAGTGATAATTTTTATTACGCCCTACTTACGTTATTTGCCGCCATATTTACAATCACAAGCAAAAACTCTTCTACCAATCTACTGTATCAATCACAAATTCTTTTAGAAAAAATTCCTCATTAGAAGACTAATTAACTATATTGAAGGAGATTGATTATATAATTTGAGTGGTATAGCAATGTAAGTTCAATGAAACTCCATTTATTTTTATTTTGTATTTAGTTTTTTTTTTTGTAAATGGCTGTGTCAATACTAATTATGTTGTGGATGCAAATTTCTTGTTCTTATGTAATTCAATGGTGTAATGAACATTATATAGACAACTAATCATTTTAAAGAAGTGATTGGAGTTTCATGTTCTTAGTTTTTATTTTTGCATGATCATGTTGTATCAATTAAATTAAATATAACAAACTGTGAATGAGAGCTCTAGATAACGATCATGTAAATCAAAGGAATGATAGTTTGGTGGAAAAGCTTCTCCTAAGAGATAGGGTTAGTGACTTAGTGGAAGGAATTCTTGTTCCATCTTAGACGTGCATTGATGCAGGATATATTGCAGGTTATGTATTTTTATGTGGCTTGTTTTTTCTTCTAAAGTTATCATTAAATGAGTTATTTCTGGCATAGGTTAGTAATCCAACAATATGCTACAAAATATTATCACTACAATCATCTGATTATGGTTATTATCAATAAAAAATATTTATATTTACGTAATAATTAGTATTATTGTCATTGATAGTTGAAATGATACCTTGTGATTCATGTGTCTCAGTTTTAATGGAAGACTCGTCTGCAAACAATGAATTAAATGCTCATA
This sequence comes from Beta corolliflora, assembly GCA_947648045.1. Taxonomy (NCBI): domain Eukaryota; kingdom Viridiplantae; phylum Streptophyta; class Magnoliopsida; order Caryophyllales; family Amaranthaceae; genus Beta; species Beta corolliflora. Next base: position 57,152 of record CANSZD010003218.1, on the reverse strand, counting down.
TAGATGTGTCGGAAAATTGGATCCCTCATATTGGCATGGAATTTGATTCGGTGGACGATGCTTGGATTTTTTGGTTAAATTATGGGGGGAAGATAGGTTTTAATGTTCGTAAGCATTGGGAAAACAAGAGTAAGAAGGATGGACTTGTGACATCTAGAAGATTTTTATGTGAAAAAGAGGGTTACCGTTGTCCTGACAAGCGAGATAACTTGACAAAAAATCCTAGAGCAGAAAGAAGAACAGGTTGCAAGGTTCGTCTTGGTATCTCTTTAGATAAGGCCGCTGGAAAATATCGAGTTCATGATTTTGTATCCGAACATAATCATGTACTCCATTCGCAAGAAACTAGTCACTTACTATCGTCACAAAGAAAAATAACTGAAGTACAAACCATTTTAGGGAGACAGTTGTTTTTGGAGCTGCTCTATTATATGATGAAACAATTGAATATTTTAAATGGCTTTTTGAAACCTTTCTAGCAACCCATGATAATAAGCATCCAAAGACTCTATTTACAGATCAAGACATCGCTATGGGAATTGCTATTGCAGAGGTGATGCCGGATGTGTGGCATGGACTATGTACTTGGCACATCAAGGAAAATGCAACAAAGCACTTGTTAACTAATGGAGCTGATGTTTTTCGAGAATTCAAAGCATGTATGTATAACATTGAAGAAGAGGCAGAGTTTGAAAAAGCTTTCAATGCATTACGTGGGAAAGTGAAAAAGGTTACTTGGTTAGACTTCATTTATCCCTTCAAGAAACAGTGGGCGGAGTGTTATATGAGAAATGTATTTTCCTTGGGGATGCGGAGCACTCAATTAAGCGAAAGCTTCAATTCTGATTTAAAAGATTATCTAAAATGCAACATGGATGTTATGCGCTTTTCCAAACAATTTGAGAGAGTACTTGATCTAAAACGTCAAAATGAGATAAATCATGAGTTTGACTCGAAGGAAAATCTGCCAAGGATCAAAATGAGGAGAATTCCTTTACTTAATCAAGTTGGTAAACTATACACTCCTCAAATTTTTGCAAGCTTTCAAGATGAGTATGAATTGTCTACTGCAGCTTATGTTAAGGATGTTGTAGAAGGTCAACTTCACAATGAATATAGAGTTGCCATCTTCAATCTAGATAATGATAGCTCTATTGATACGGAATACTTGGTATTTGGTGATGCTTCGACTAAAACTGTTTCATGTAGTTGTAGAATGTTTGAGAGATTGGGGATACTATGTGCTCATGCTTTGAAGGTCCTTGATGTCATGAACATTAAATTGATTCCCGAGAAATATATTTTGAAACGCTGGACAAGAGAAGCTAGGAGTGGAGTCGTGCAAGATAGATGTGGGAGGACTGTTCTTGAGGACCCTCGGTTGGAAGCTACTCGTAGATATAGAGCTTTATGTAGGAAATTTTTAAAAGTTGCTTGTCAAGCATATAGCTTTGTAGAAGTATCCTCATTGGTCGACAATGGGTTGGATACTATTATTGTTGAGGTTAACAAGAAATTGTCAAGCATGAAAGCAGAGCAAAGCAATCAAGTTGCTTTTATTGTCCCTGATCTGAATGCACAAGTTCAGCCAAGTGGTGTAGTAGACTACGTTTCTAGCAAGGCTACATTGAAGAAAAAAGAATCCAAAAAGGCAGGAAAAAGGAGAAAAAGTTGGACCGAGAAATTTCATGATAAGAATGTCAAAACTCAATCATCTAAAACAAGTGAGACCAAGCGCAGCAAGAAGGATGCACCATCTAGTCAACAAAGTAAAGAAAATCAACCACCACAGGTATAGTAAATAAATGTTCAAAACATGTTATATGATATTGTATATTACCAACTATTTTTTTTGGTGCCTCACAGCAAGTTGAAAAGCCGGATGCAGGAAAATATGGCATGGAACTTAGAACTTACTATCAACATCCTCAAGCCTCTGGGAATAGCTTGACTCAGTTGCTCTTGGTATAAATTACCAACTTGAATAAACAAAGGTATTCAAAATGGTATATGTTTTCCTTTTCTCTTACACTCTACTTTGTGTTGTAATATAGGGCCAATATAATGGAAGTCACGACCAATTTGGTTCATACATGTGCAACGAAACCCCATTATTATTTCAGGTATGACATTTGAAATTTGAAATAGTAAATATAATTTAGGAAAAGTTTTCTGGTTAGAACTATGAGCAAATTCTGGTTGGACTTCAGAGAGAATATTTTGAATGAATAATATAGACCTCTTTAATTAATTCTGTTATCACCCAATTATGTGTTTTTTATATAGGGCGAATGTACTCCAGCTGCAAGTCAAGAGCAACCTAGTTCTTACATGTGGAAGGAAAGCCAAAGTCAAAGTCAGGTATGCGATTTTATAGTTATATGATAGTATCGTAATAAGGATAAATGGATAATTATATTGGTTGTGTCAATTATTGTAAGTGGGAAATAAGGATATATTCAATCCACATAATAATTCCCAAACCACCTTAAGCGATGCGTCAAATGTGAATTGGCTAGGTAAGTGTTATTACTTGTATAGATTTCATAACAAATATATATATATATATATATATATATATATATATATATATATATATATATATATATATATATATATTGCAAGGAGATTGAAATTAGTATATATTATTGTACTGATTGTTTGGGAGAAATGGCACCTACTAAGAGTTGTAGACTAGCTTGTTCCTTGCTATTTGTGCTGCTTCTACATGCTTTTTCGTTGCTTCATGTCCCTGTTCTTTGTGGTGATGGTAATTAGCAAGTATATTATTGTACTGATTATTTGGGAGAAATGGTACCTACTAAGAGTTGTAGACTAGCTTCTTCCTTGCTGTTTGTGCTGCTTCTTCATGATTTTCTGTTGCTTCCTGTCCTTGTTCTTTACTGTACTGCAAGCACGCTACTAGATACTAACTTCTCTGTTTTTGTGTGGATGTAGGTCTATAGGTTCTTTCCTACTTGGTTCTAGATGTTCGAAGCGACATGTATGCAACTCATAAAGTTGGTTGGTCTTGGTCCTGACAGCTAGTTTTCATAGTAATTGTGTATTTAGATTACTTGTCCAATTATGATTTTGTGTCAGAGTTGCTTTGTACTTATCTTGCTTCATTTAGATATTGGAACATTGTCATTTGACACAAGAAGCCTTAAATTCAATAGCATTTGTACAATTACTACTGTGTTTGGATTGAGGGCTAAAAGTTTCCTCTTAATTGTTGCTTTGAAGTAAACTTGCCTATGTAGGAGTTGAACCTACATCTTTGCATGTTGCCACGCAATGCTCTCCCATATTGAGCTAATAGGCATAAATCCTATGAAAATTAAGTAGACAAGAGCAATTTGGTTCAATTCCATTGCCACAGATCGACATGTTTAATGCAAAACAACAGCCAATTGTTGAGAATGAGGAATACCAAACTTGTGGCAAATCATTATGGTTTGTGGAGGTGGATTTAGTAGAAATATCTTATGGTTTGTGGGTTTGACTTAGCGAGCATGATGAAGAAAAGTTGCCCCTGTTATTGCGACATCTGTATCAGCCATATTAGGGGTGTAAAGGCATGAAGCACCCACCTCTCTCAAGTCTCAAGTCTCAAATAGGCACAATTTCAAGGATTAGCATTCTCTAAAGATCCAGACCAAAATTGCAAAATATTATCAAACTTGTGGCAAATCATTATGAATTCAAGAGTAAAAGAATACTATCCCCAACTCTCTTCAATTAAAGCCTAAAATGACTCATTGCAAACAACCGCAAGCTACACCAGGCAAACTAACCCACGTAAGCATTATATAAGCCACTGCAAAACCCATTAATCCCATTATCACCTTTCCTTAACATCCTTTATGCACATTCTCTTCTCAAATGAAGCCATCGATCATTTCTTTAATTCAAGGCATATCATCTTTCAATCACTCAAATAGAATCAATATCACACCAAATCCCCTCGAAGCATTCAATTTGTTAAAAACACATACTTGAAAATATAAAATAAAATAAAAAAATTACTCACAAAATCCTCCTGAGAACGAGCTTCAATCCGTCACGCACACGGCAAAGCTCGACCAAGCGGAACAGACATTGCATACGCCATATAAGTTGCGTGAATGCAGATTTATGGTGACTTTCAATGGAGATGTTCGTTTTTGTGGAAGAATCGAATCAATTGAGGACAAATTTAAGAGTTTGAAGCTGCTATGTAAGAATTGGGAATTCTAGGTTGAATTTGAGGATTCTTGTTAAATTGTTCAATTAACTAAATTGGAACAAATTACGAGTAACAATTCTTCCCAACTACACCAGCGCAAGCAAGATCTTGACAGTTTCAATGGAGAGATGGTTTAGGGGACAGATTTGGAGGGAGAAGGGTGGAGGAGAGAGAAACAAAGATAGGAGTATCTCTAACAATAGAGGAAAAGGGTGGAGGAGAGAGAAAAATAGAGAAAAACGGATTTAGATTTTGGGTATCACTTTGATTTTTTTTTTTTCAAATGGATGGCTGAGATGAATAAAATTAGATAAAGGGCTGAGATTGCACTAACTCTACCTCTAGAGTTCTCTAATAACTCTAGAGGAGCCGAAAACCATTTCATGAGATAAAAAAACTAATATGAACCCGGTGCACACTAAGTTAGTGTGCACCTGATCCATTTCACGTGAGTATTCACCTGTCTCTCTCCCGCTCGAAATTCTCACTCACCACCCTGCTCTTCTTTCTCCCTCGGGCTCGAAGGATTTTCCGGAAATTGAGTAAGAAACTCGGAAACTTTTTGGCGAAATCAAATCAAAGGAGGTCGTAGCATCATCAACACATATCAATTATTACAAAAGCTAAATTAATCAACTCATTGTGTAAAACTAAAACCTAGCTAATCATTCATCCTACAACCATTTCTAAATCGAAAATCCTTTATTAACATTCCGTAGATCCTTCAAAGAACAAATGGATGCTAGCTAGTAATCAACAATTTACGAAGAAAATGAGAACAGAGAACTCCATAGCGGGTAGGAGAGAAAATGAGAAGAAGATTAAGTCAAAGAAAACTTTGCCTGGAGAACGAAGAAGTTCCCAAGGAGAAAAGAAGCTTGGAAGAAGAGAGAGAAAGAGAGGAGAGAGAGATTAAAGAGAGAAAGTCCAAATCTTGTTATACATTTTGCAGTGAAAGAGGAGAGAGAATGAGGTATGAGAAAGTGGAAAGAAATTGAAGGACCCTTAAGGTGGAATGATTGATCTCACGGTTGTGAGCACAACCGATCTTATTAATTTCTCCTCCGATAACTTCTCTCTTATTATAGTGTATTTTTGAAATAATATAGTAGTATTTTAAAATAATATAGTGTATTTTAAAATGATATAGTAGTATTTTAAAAAAATAAGTGTTTTTCTTGAGTTTTTTAGCATGATAGTGTTGCATGTTATAAGTAGTATATCGATACGATATAATGGATTTTGAAATGATATAATAGTATCTCGACAATGATAGTGTTTCTCTTGTGTTTTTGACATGATAGTGTTGCATGATATAAATGTGTTTTGACATGATATAGTGTATTTTGAAATGTTATAGTGTAGTTTATTTGTATATTACACAAAGTTATCATATTCGATCGTTATAGTGTTTTACATGATAGTGTATTTTGACATGATATAGTGTATTTTAAAATGATATAGTAGTATGTTTGTTACGAACAACCTGTTTTTGTTAAAATTTTAGGGGCGAGATAATCTTATCGAAGAGAGAGAAAATCGCGCCGATTTTGGAAAGCGGGAGTGACCCAATTTGTAGTGGGGACGACGTGTCAGCCCCTGGCCCACACTATTTTTAATGTGAACCGGGTCCACGCAAGACGGATTGTTCATGAGAAGTGCAAATTTCTTGATGTTAACCAAACATATTATTAAGGAAATTTCCTAAGTTTTACATAATGAAATAACTTGTGGGAAATGGAACTTTTTATTAGAATTAAATTACTATTTATATAAAACAACCACTTGGATTTAAAGATTTAAATTTTATTTAAAACTTCCTAATTTTATTTTTCCAGACTTTCAGTAACAGTAGGAAGATAGTTTTCGACATTTTTTGCCTTCAGCGCATCACCACTGTCCACTACGCCACGACCGAAGGACCGAGGTATTTTACCGTCACCCATGCTTGTTCGATTTTTCGTGCTTGGTCTTGATTTGGTAAATTACATCATTGAATTAGCTTGGTCATGATGTTTAGTCTTGATTTGGTAGTAAACTTCAATGTTCAATTTTCCATGTGATTTTGATGCGATTTCGTAGTAATATAGAGAACATCAAAAAAAATCATTGACTTGTTTGGTAAATTGAGTGATGACTGATGAGGTTTCCTTTGATACATTATTGAATATTGAAGAAAATCTGAAACCCTCTAGGATGATGATTGTTTGTTTTATTAAAATTGAAATTACTCCATCAAAATTGAATTTAGAAGGATCGATTTTTGTTTGGCGTGATTTGTGATTTGAAAGTAGTGAATTCTTGTGATTTTATGTGCGTGTGTGTGTTTTTTTTTTATGATTGTTTGATTTATTAGAATTGAATGTAGTCCATAAAAAATGAATGTAATTAGGAGGATATATTGTTGAATGGTCCTAATTTGTGAATTGAAACTAGTAGATGGTTGTGAATTTTGTATGAATTGTTAGAATTGAACTTAGTCCTTTGGAAAATGACTGTATTTAGTTATGCCCCCATTATCATTCAATCTTTTGGGTTGATCTTATGCATAATTGAATATTGTTGATATTCCATGGGTTATTGGCTAACTCAATTAGTCAAATGGATGAAATTAATCAATTAGGTATTTTATATTTGCTTATTTGGAAGTGAATTGTTCCTAATAGTTCTCTAATAATGTGTTTAATTTTAAATGCTAGAAGTCACATAAGTATGATCCACATTAGTTCAAAATAAGGGATATAAATTAATATTAAGGGTGTGTTCTTTTCACCTTACAAAAATAAGTTTCATGTCTAATAAGTTAACATTAGATCTAATAAGTTCCAATAGGTTCTAGCACTTTATAAGATGACCTTCAATAAGTGCAGGAAAAATAAGATGTAGAGAACGCACTTTAGGTTGCCAGTTTGTCTACTCTTCTATAATTTTACTTTTAAACTTTAAGTATTTTGCAAGCCAGCGATTATGTAATAAATTGCTTCCAATCTATGAAAACTTGTCGGCTGCGAAGACTTGTGTGATTCCGCCTTCTTGAATTATAGAATTGTTGCATTCCTTCAAAATAAACTGTTTGGCTTAAAACAGATTTGTGTCTTTTTGGAGAAAATTTTCTTATATGTTCTCTGGTTAGTCTTCCTAGTGTTGCATTTGTGGTTCTTGGGCTGCAGTGATGATTTTTCCAAGGTTGATAGTGTAAACCTGTATCTTGACAGCTCTGCAGTTTGAAAGTGTATTGTTTGGGCAAGTATAAAAGTTGGTAAATGGATAGTGTTGATGGCAGCAAGAACTCGAAGATAGTAGTTTTTGTCACTGTGTGAACTACTCTGTTTGATGCTCTTGTCAGAACAGTGGATGCTCCAGAATTCAAGCAAGAGTTGTACGCAAAAGGGTATACACACCTTCTGATTCAAATTGGTCGTGGATCATACATACCTACAAGGGTATCTTGAATTTTGCCTTGTTGCTATCGAAACTCCTGGGTGATGTTTTGGAATACTGCACCATTTATCTTTCCAGCTAGCAGAATTTGGTGGATAATGAAAATAATTATTCTTCTTGGTTGGTTTTTGAACTGGAGCTTGTAGGACACAATGAAAATAAATTTAGAATTTTAACTAGCGAGTGTATGAGCAATATGCTTGAAATTGAGTTTGCATTTACCGTCTTTTAGTTAATCACGAGTTCCATCAATACCATGTATAGGTGTGAAGTGCCATACATCTAATTTATGACATTGTACATCCATCCCAATTTTCTGTGGTAGGGTCAAGGGATGGAGTTGAGAGGGAGCTGAGAGGGACCTGTAAGTCTGATTGCACTCCCAGAAGAAGCAAGTAATTGCTTGTTACACATCATACTGCACTCGAGACTAATTTCTTTGCCAATTTAACCAATAGGTCTATGAGTGTCAGTGGGGTGGGTTGCTTTGCCATTTTGTGTTGCAGTTGTATATCATAGAGAAGGAGTGGCAAGTGAGTGTAATTATAAGATTTGAGAGTGTTCATGTTACCCAAAGTAAGGAGATGGGATCATTTTGGGTCTAGGTTTGGCTTAGCATTGTCAACAGTGCTAAAATGTTACTATATTTACTTTTTGAAGTTTCAGCCTCATCAATCATACTGCTGCTTGAACTCCTTATTTTGCTGTAAGGTCTGATTTTTTGTTTTTCTGATGCACTTGTAGTCCACTGGTGATGATGGGTCCCTAGCTGTTGAATACTTCACGTTTTCATCCAGCATTGCAGAGAGCCTGAGATCTGCTTCTCTTGTTATAAGTCATGCAGGTACCTTCATGTGTTGAATTTTGCTGAATTGTGCTTTTTAATGGAGTTGTTTATCTTTGTACTCCAGACCTGTAGTACAGTAGATTCCAAAATTTCTGGAGCAACTATTAACTACCAAAACCTGAAAAATATTTGGGTTTCTCATGGTATAATCTAGGAACCTCTTTGGCAATGGCTGCATTTAGATCTGTCGTATGAGTCGGTTAGAACTGTTTCAGGTTGAACAATTTTAGGTTCTAGTTGAGTTGGTTTGATGTCACCATTTGGGTCAAATCTATTTTCAAATTGGTTTTAGCAAGTCCTTCCAGAATTCCGGTCAAAAATTATTGTTCAAAACTCTAAATGTTTGATGATTTTGGTTTATAGGTCATTTCATTTTTGATCGGTATAGCTACAAGGTTGAAATATGCTTATTCCGGAAGCAAGTTATTAGTTATTTATCCTTTTTATGGCCATTAGGTTTTTGCTGTCAGGTCCTTTTCTTGGGGATTATTTGCTATTGCACCACATACTGATCGGTAGCTGCTTCTGCATCCTTGTCCTATGATGGCCAATTAGGTAGTCTAATTTTCATGGGTGAATGTTGGTGGATAAATGCTATGTTAGTTGCAATTTTTTTTACTGAGTCCCATATATTTGTCCAATTACTCACCTTGCCATAACAAATTCTGTTGCTCGATACTTCCTTTGTCCATGAATAATGGCCATTATCTCTATTATATAAGCCAAGGGAGGATGTATGGTGTCCCCATTTGAGATGACTATAATACCCTTTAATAATTTAAAACAACGTTTTCTTTTTATAAAAAAAAATTAAAAAATGAGAATCAATGCAACTTACCATATGGAATAAGTCAAAAATGGAATATGCAATCAACATTAATAACTTGACAAAACAGATTGACACAATCAATTCGTGAAACTAATTAGAATCTTCAATCAGAAAAAGTTAGTGATATATCCTAACAACATAATACTTCGTATTTACAGAGTTCAAACAATATGGTAAATTAACATTTACAATCGTTAATAAATTTTTCAGTAGCGGTATTGAACAGTTAAAAATCGGTCACCTTTAATTTAAAAAGATAATAACATCTACAAAAGAAACTCAATAATTTTAGATTAAAAAAATATGTTCATTCGTACATATAGCTACATAAGGTTGTTGACGCACGCATCGCGTGCATATACTACTAGTGCTATTTTATTGAATCAGCAATGACGGGTGAATGTAGACAGAGGGAGTTATTTTTATCCCTTTTTAGTTTTGAGACAGTACTAGTATTCTCTAAAGCATTATATGCTAGACTACGTATTCAGTATGTTATCTTGGTTTGGACGGGAGTTCCCTTTGATTTTCTTCCCTTGACTTTCAATGCTTATGTAATTACTAATAAGTTGTGTTAATCCATACAATGTGGAGTAAGTGTGAAGGTCTGTCTTGCTTTGGCTTCACATGAATTTTCAGTCATGTTGTACAAATGTGAACTATTCTTCTTGCTGATATTTTTTGCTAGACTATTTGAACATTTTTTTTATCTCCATTTGTTTAGTGAAGGTTCTATTGTGGATTAAGGTCCCTGATAAATCTTGTTTGACTGCCGTTCATCTTGCTCACATTGAAGTTTTCTTTTGCCGTGTTATCTTCCTTTCAAGACTGGTTACTTGCTTAACAGAACTTGTTTGTTTAACAGGATCAGGCAGCATATTTGAGACGTTACGGTTGCGTAAGCCTCTTATTGTCGTGGTGAACGAGGATTTGATGGACAATCATCAAGCGGAACTGGCGGAAGAATTAGCAGAGAGAAAACACTTGTTCTGTGCGCACCCTCAAACACTTCATCAGACTCTGAGGAGTATGAATATAGATTCTCTTCTTCCATATCCTGCGGGTGATGCTAAACCGGTTGCTAAGATTATAAACAAGTTCCTGGGTTTTCCGGAAGATTAACAAAATTATACTACTTGGTCCACCAAGAATTGAAATTTCATCTGTGTGGAAACAAACTGAATCTTATTCTATAAAGATGCCAGTGTATACTGCTCCTACTTAAACTGCTGATTGTTGTCAAGTGATCCACTAATAGATGTTTCACTATCTACTATGTTGTTTCAAATTGAGTGGTGAAGATATCTTTATAGTTGTCACCTTTCTCTCTTGTAGTCACATAATGTCGTTTTATATTTTTCCGGGCCTAGACCAGCCGACCTCTCTCAGGTACAGGTCAGCCCATAACAGCCCTTCCAAATTCCATCCCCTCCGTCGCCTTGAGGTTTTGCCTGCATGTAAGTATGGCAGGTCTATTGTAATTCTTATAATGTGTCACAGAGAAGGGGGCTTTTTGTAGTTTTGGACTACCACAAAGCTGAGCCCACTTTAGTACAGCCATTAGGCCTATCTGGTCCATCAATACCTTAATACTAGTAGGAGCTTATTTTCAGCCAAGGTTGTCAGACTCCAGAGGTCCTTTTATCAGGAGTATGGCTATGTAGCTAAGTTTTAGTAGTTAGCTAATTTTTGCCCGAGTCGAGTATTTGCTTACTCGGACGAATAACGTTCCAGATAATCATTCTATTGCCCTCTAGAGAAAACAGAGGAGTTATCCATGTATACATTAAATGTACGAGTAGTTTTGAGTAGGAAGACGAGGAGTGACTAGGGTAGGGAAGAGTTATCACGATAGAAAGAATCTTAGCCAAGCAAATGAGTCTGGAAAGGATAGAAGTTTGTGCTGATGAGTTAGAAACTTTCTTTTTGAGATTCAACATATATGATGAATATTTACACTTATGTCGTTTAGTTGACATTTGAATATCACGTGTATGTAGAATGTTGAAAGGTTGATTTTATTAGATACTTGTTGCCTTATTTTGTGGAAATGAAGGTTCACCCTGATGTTCTCCAGTGATAGAAGATGTAATATGATGTGCCAATTTTCTATTTTGGTGGAATTTAGCAAAGGTTTCACATGCACCGTGTTTATCCCCCATCAAGCATCAGCATCATCTATGAGAGGAGAGAGAGAGAAAAAGAGAGGACAATTGTTGGTGGATAAGCTTTGTCAATGGTAAAAGACAAAATTTAAAGACACAGACATTAAAATTTGAAGCTACAGCAATGCTTGACCACGAAAGTATGTGCTCGGAATTTGGATGTGCTGAATTAAAAATAGCGTACTTTCACTGATTTTCTATCGTTTCTTTCTTCTGAGTACTGTAAGAGTCTTCCATTCCATTCTATTCTAAAAAATGTTTCACAGCTTTGATAAAAAGGGTACCCCTTCCAAGTTTCAACCATCATGTTTAATGTACAATTTTTTTAGTGCAGTAGCGTGTTATGAGTCTGGCTAGGCTAGGGGTGAAGAAGATTGGCTACCCGATCAAATTTCAATACTTTAGTTTAATATACTTGCAAGTTGCGACGCTTCCCTAAAATGATAATATCACAATATTAATACTTCCCCGTTCTTTCTATTGCAATAATTGAGTTTTCAGCCTCGCTAACGCACACTTTCAACTATTAATATCTTTAATTACCTTTTAGTAAAAATTATAAATTTTTGATATTTTAAAAAGATATATCGAGACGAATCCAACAAGATACTACATGACTATATTTTTTTTACGTAAAAATCACAATAGATAGTTAAAGGGTGGTGAGTGAATAGTGTACATTTCTCATTGTTACTATAGAAAAGAACCGGATGAAATACATACTACTTCATCCGTTTTTTAAGTGCTACGATGTGTTTCACAAGATTTTAAACAACGCTACTTTACGCTTTGAGAGTACTTTTAGTCCCATTTAATATAAAATAAAGGGGAAAGTGAAAAAAGAGTATTTTTTACTGGAAAAAGTGAAAAACCATGGAGTATTACTTTTCGGTGGACCAAGTACTCTAAATAAGGAAAGTTCAAACAATGTAGCAATAAAAAAGAAACAATCATTTAAAAAAATGTAGCAATTAAAAAATGGAGGGAGTACTTTTGGACAATTAAACTACAAAGCTTGCTTTATTCAATGTCAAAGAATATGGTGGAGACCATATTTTTGGTTTTCATAGGGTTTTTTGACAATTTTTCTTTTGGTCCACTTCTTTCTCAGTTATCTTTCTTAAAAGTGTGCATCTTATATATGTTAAACAAAAAAAAGGATGAAGTAGTAATTAAAACTATAACAACATAGTAGTGAGTAGCTACTATTAAAGTGTTTAAACCTTTTTTGTAACACCTTATTTCGTAGAAGTATATATTTTAGGAAATAAAGTCTAAAGAAAAGAAAGAAAGAGAAGAGAAAAGAAGGAAATTAAAATTTCCAATGTTTGGTTTAATAAACAAGGAAAATACAAGTTTTAATTTATTTTTCTTCCCAAATTCCTCTAAGAAAGCCGTTGCAATTATCTATCTGATTGATTGATATCAATATGTCTTTCAATTGGTATTAGAATGGTACTAAAATTACTATCATTTGACATTGTTCTCAAGAAGAGTAAGAAACGATTCCATCGCCATTACCCCAAAAAACCAAACTCGCCTTACGTAAAGTTGCCAGCAGTACGATTAACCTCTTGGGTTTGAAATGCACATTTATTCACTAACGTATATAGCGTTTAAATCCTTCTTTAGGAATAATTTTCAGACGAATCAGTCAATTGTCTAGTGTTTAAAAAGATTTAGGCCATAATCATATAAGGTAGTTGTTTTAAAAAAAAAGAACTTATAAGGTGATTATTTTGAAAATTTTAAACAAAAGGTGGTAAAAATAAAAAGATCCAATAAAATATGAAACTATAAAAACTCTATATTGGTGTTGAAGCATGATTTTTTGGTACCATATCGTTTCTTAAAAAAGAGATTACAGCTCCCTTAAATAAATAGGGACTATAGTTGTTAGTAATTAGGCTTTTCTTTGCACGGGATGAATTATAATCTTTGAGACAGAGCACCAAAGACATGGCAGTTTAAATTTAAACGCATACCAATCTAGTAGAGCGGTAGAGCCGGCTGTTGCCTACTTAGTTTTGTGCCCCACCAAGCGGAATCGCTCACGGGTAAATGCTTGCTTCCAACTCCCAAAGTATAGCAAATGTCATGTAATAGAAGCGCCTGATATGTTCATTAATTTTGTCACAAAAACGTAATGAGATCTGTTTACTAACAGAGTAACAGTAGACATGGACCTATTTCCATAGTTTGACGGCATTTTGTTAAATTTAGTCAATAGTTAAATAGGCTGGGTTGCAGTAGGGGTGTCAAACAGTTACTCAAATGCGTTTTGGGTATACCCAGTGAAGCGAGTTGAAACCTGCGACATCGATTTCGATTGGTCACGTCTTGCGGTCATGATTGGTCGGGTTTTGTTCAATCCTGGTCGAACACATTTGAATCATTGGATTCCAAGTGTCTTGGGACAGTGCGAGGCGTTCCATTTACAAGTCGATCCATTCCGGATATGATCGCCCGTTGACATTTTTTTTTTTGCCGGGTTTCGCGTTGGTCGTATTTAAGTTTCATGTACGGTTGAGTTAAGTCAAATGTACTGGTTGAATTAGTAATGACCTTAGTTTGATCATTGTGAAACATCGGGTCCATTCGCTATTGAACGTCAACTCAACTTCGGGTAACTCCTAATCGGGCCATCTTGATTTTGTTATGGATTTTGTAAACGAATCATATTAATAAAAGTATTAAGATCGACGTATATATACATATGTGTGTGCGATAAATATATGAGATAACGAAAAACTAATAAAAACACTATATTGATTAACGTGATGTTTAGTGTATTCTCTTACTCAACTCTTATTTCGAATAATCAATTGCGTAAAACCACTCTAATGAGTAAAGGAGTAGAACGACTCTTCATATGTTTTAATATTATATATTATAACCAACGACAATAATAACGAGTAGACGATCAATTCCAAACTTTATATAAATGATTTATTATTATAAGCATTATGATTGATATATAAGTTTGTAAATAGTTATGATGGTAATGAGAATAATAATACTAATAAACATAAAGCGACAATGATAATAGGTAAAAATACAAATAATAATAGTAATAGTAATAAGGCTAACAATAGCAATAGTAATACAAATAAGAACAGGAATACTAACAATAACAATATAAATACTAATATGTTGAATCATTTTAATATAAGGTTGATATCAAAATAATTGTAAAACCAATCTAATACTCTATTGATTATAAATTAGTATAACGACTCTTAATATGTTATAATATTATAACAAATGACAATCATACATTCATATGTTCTTACAACGACGGTTCATATGAGGACTAAATGATTATAACGAGGGTTCATATGTTGCACAATAATAATAATAATAAATTATACCCCCAAATCATTATCCCCTATAAAAACTAACCATAACTTATTAAAATAAGTTAACTGTTACCAAGTAACAACTATAAGTTAAGTAAAATAGTTAACAAGTACTTACTAGTTACTAAATAGTAACTTGTTAACAACCATATAGTTTAATACTAGTATAAGATTATTAGATTAACAACCATAACACTCCATTATCTTTATAAGTTATAAGATTATTTAAGTTAATTATTTTTTTGTTATACTATAGTTTAATACTAGTATAGTATTTATAGTCTTCTCTTAACTTTGTATGTATATGTGACTATATATGTTAGTACGATATAATAATATTTGAACCATTCTAACTAACGATAATAATAATGAGTATTATATATTAACTACGAGTATACGATCAATTACTGGATTTATATAAAATTTAAGTGACTCGATTATGGTAAGCATTATGATTCGAAATAATAATATTAAAATAACATGATAACGTGAATGATTATTAATGAGTATCGACTCTTAATATGCTCTAATAGTATAACTAACGATAATAATAAGGCAAAATTGGCCTCAACACCCTGAACTATAGCTTGGGTGCACCCAACACCACCAACTACGACTAGTAGCCTAAACACCACCAACTACGGGGTGGGGTGCAGTCCGTACCACTAACTACGGGGTGGGGTGCAGTCTGTACCATAAAAACCCACCGTCATCGGCAACATTTTAGGCTTCTGGCCTCGGTTGGCGGGGTGCAATATGTACCATAAAAACCCACCGTCATCGGCAACATTTTAGGTTTCCGGCCTCATTTATGGTACGGAATGCACCCCCACCCCATAGTTGGTGGTGTTTAGGCTACTAGTCGTAGTTGGTGGTGTTGGGACCCGAGCTATGGTTCAGGTGTTGAGGCCAATTTTGCCTAATAATAATGAGTATTATATATTAACTACGAGTACACTCTATTGATTATAAATTAGTATAACGACTATTGGTATGTTATAATACTATAGTCTATAACAAATGACAATCATATGTTTATAACTACGATTAAATACGAGGCCTAAGTGATTATAACAATGGTTCATATGTATGTTGTATAATAATACTAAACATAACAACAGGTTTATATAAATGAGTAAAATTACTAAACTAAGACTTAGATTATTGACTAATCTTGTTTATTGCATATTTGCATTAATACATATACATTAAAGATGTAAAGTGATTAATCATTAATGAATAATCATCGGTCATCAAATGATTAAGACGTTAAGTGAATTTGTAAAGCCAAACCAACAATAACTCAGTAAATAAAGACATATTACAACTTAACTAAATTTCTAAATTTGACTAAATTACTAAACTAATCAATACTAGAATTACAAGTTTTGAATACTCAAATCAAAATAGTATCAAAATTAATGCTATTGATTTGAGAAAGATCAAAATACAACCATTGATTAAGACATTAACTTAGCAATCCATGTGCTTGGTCAATTCAATGCACATTGGTCAAAAAAGAATGTCATGGATTATGACTTTAGACCATTGATTAGAGAAAGAACAAAACCCAACCCTTCATTACACTAGTCTCTAACTCTCTTTTTCTCTAGTTGACAGAAAAAATAAAAAAGACAATCTCAGCTTCTTGGATGTTTCAATCCAACGGATGAAAAGGGGCCAAACAGATAAAAAACCCCTAAAGTTCTACATGGTATAAAAACTCCCTTTTTTTGACCCCCTCTCACTTTGTCATTTTCGATCTCTAACCCTAAAAATTTTGATTCTCACTTCTCAGCCTCCTCATTTCTCTCTCTCATTTCTCTCATTCGGTTATCATATTCAACGGCCCCTTTGAATCTTCACTCTTCACACATCCCTTCACTATCTCACCGAAAAACACATAGATCTTGCCGAAAGCATTTTCTTTTCTTGAGTTCTCACCGGTTCCGTCTATATCTCGGCGAAAACGTAAAGATCTCGCGGCAAACGTAAAGATCTCGCCCGGAAAACGTAAAGATCTCGCCGAAAAGCGTAAAATTCCGCTGGAAAACATAAAACCTTGCCTGGGAAAACACAAAATCTCTGTTTTTCCGAGGTTTGTTTAATTTCCTTTTTTTATCTTTTTTATTTTATGTAAGATGCCCGATTTTCTTTGTTTGAGTTTCGAATGTGATGATGAACTTTGGTTGGTTTTTTTAAATTTCGACTTTCGATTCATGTGAAGTTGTTTAATAGTTGTTTTTTTTGTTTTATGTAAGATTTATGATTTTCTTTGTGAAGTTGTTTAATAGTTGTTTTTTTGTTTAATAGTTTCGATTCATGATGAACTTTGTCCGATTTTTTTAATATGTTTCATATGCTTCGAATCCGATTCATCATTCATGCGAGTTAAGTCGATTTTTTTTTTAGGGTTTCGGTTAGGGTTAGGGATTTTGATTAGGGTTTAGGGTTAGAGTTAAGGTTAGGTTTACGGTTAGAGTTTTGACTAGGGTTAGGGTTAGGGTTAGGGTTAGGGTTAGGGTTTTAACCCCAACCCTAACTCCGAAAACCTAATCCTAACCGTAAACCCTAACCGAAACCCCAACCCTAACCCTAACTAAAAACCCTAACTAGAAACCCTAACCCTAACCGAAAACTCTAACCCTAACCGAAACCCTAACTAGAATCCTAACACTTAAACTTTAAATTTCGATTATAAATGGAGGACATTGTTAATGTTGTTTCGACTATGCCTCAATTGTTCAATCAAATTCGTCGTTGCCCTACTTCGGTGATGATGTTGTTTCGCTCCTTTGCTTCGATCCTTCACTCTTTGGTAAACGCACTTCCACTTGTTTGGAAGTATTTCGTTTTATACAAATCGGAGGGTAAGATATTTTCTACTTGCATTCACTGTAGAAACTGTCATTTGCGTGCTGAAAGTGCTAGAGGTACCACTAATCAAAATAGGCATTTACTTAAATGTGATCCTTATTTATTAAGTGTTAAAGGTAATGATGCGGGAAATAATTTTAGTCAAAAAACCTTTTGTCGTATGTTTTGAAGCCATAATGGTCCATGCTTATCCTTTACTTATTGTTGAACATGTTAGAACTAGGGCTTTGTTGTCTTATTTGGAACCTAGAGTGAAACACATAACTCGGAATACGATGCTTAAGATTTGTGTTAATGAGTTTGAGACCATGAAAAAGAGTTTGCGTAACTTGTTGATAGATTTGGATGGTAGAATATGTTTAACTTGTGATCTTTGGACTTCCATGAATGATAGCTATATGGTACTTACTGCTCATTTTGTTGATAAGTCTTGGACACTACGTTCTAAAATACTTGTCTTTTGATCTTGCCCTCAACCCCATACTCTGGGTTTAGAATTGAGTAGATTTTTTCAATTTGCTTGAAGAATGGGGCCTTAAAGATAAGGTTTTTACATTGACTTGTGATAATGCTAGTAATAATAATGTTATGGTTTCGAAATTGTTGATGATTTGAACAAAGTTAATCCTTTGGTTTGTGGTGGTAAATTTTTTCATATTAGATGTTCGGCACATATTTTAAATTTAGTTGTACAAAGTGGTTTGTCTATGATTGATGAGAGTGTTAAAAACTTGCATTCAATTGTTACTTACATTGGTTTAAATATGGCTAGACTTCAACGATTTGATGATTGTGTTACGTATGTTAATACGTATGTTGATACTGGATTTTGTGGTAAGTTGATTTCTGATGTTTGTACTCGTTGGAACTCCACTTATTTAATGCTTCGTCGTTGTTTAGAAGGAAGGGGAAGCTATTGATAGGTTTGTTAGATATGAGCCGGGGTTTGAAATTCGTATTACTTGTGCCGATTGGAAAATCATACAAAATGTTTGTGATTTTTGGAACCTTTTTATGATATAACTATCTTTGTTTATGGTTCCGAGTACCCCACCGCCAACTTGTATTTTTCTAACATTGCATTAATTGAGAATTTGATTGTTAATGCACATAATCATGCAACTGATTGCATTAAGGGTATGGTTGAACCTATGTATGCTAAGTTTAACAAGTATTGTGAGGACTATTCTCCTATTCTTTGTGTTGCTGTCATGCTTGATCCACGCTATAAAAAACAATTTGTTAGTGATTTATATGGTAGTTTATATGCTGATTCCGAGCGTGATAAACGTGTTAAATCTGCCGTTGATCATTTTACCGAATTGTATACATATTATTCTCAAACTTATCTATCTTCTTCTTTTGGTTCTTTGAGTTCTGTTCAAAGTGATGTTAATCCTTGTCCATCGAGTCTAAGACCTACCCTTCGCCCATATAAGAAAATAAACCTTGCTAAAGAGTATGGTCGTGTTGCTAGCACTAGTGTTGGTGCTTCTAGTGTTCAAAGTGTAACTTATGAAATTAATGCATACTTTGATGCCCCCTTGTTCCTTGTGTTAGTGATGTTGATTTTGATGTTCTTTCATATTGGCGTGCTAATGTGGTTCAATTTCCTATTTTTGCTCGCATGGCTAGAGATATTTTAGCCATCCTTATTACCTCACGTTGCATCCGAATCCTCATTTAGCATGGGAGGTAGAATTTTGAACAAGTATCGTTCGCGTTTGTTGCCTCATAATGTTGAAGCTTTGGTAACTTGTCAAAATTGGCTCTCTGGTTATACCCCAATTGAGAATGAAAGAACTGTTGATGTTGGTGTTGTAGGTGAACCTAGTGATATAGACTATGAATCTATTCCGTAATTCATTTGCTCTCTCTTTTTGTCTTGCCCATGTTATGTTGCTTTGGTTGTGGTTGTTGTGGTCTTGTGCTGCTGCTTGTAGGATGGTGATGTGCTTGTGGTTTGTTGGTGTTGCTGTGCTTGTGGGATGGTGCTGATGTTCATGTGGATGGACCGGGTGCCAGTCTTGGTTTTATATTTTGTACCCGTATGTTAGACTCTCAACTCCAAAATTAATTATGTATTTGTTGCCCTTAGCTTTGTGAGGCGGCACTTTTCTAGGCATGTATTTAAGAATATGATACACACTTCGAGAGCCAATTTTTTTTTATAAGTGCCTTAGAATTGCCGCCTGCCCACAATTGCTTTGTGGCTCGTTTACATTTTTACATTTTGTGACGTTGATGGAGTCTAAGTGCTCGATGATGATTCTTCTGGTAACAGTTTCTTAAAACTTTGTTATAAGATCTGAGAGCCCAAAAAATATGAAAAGTATTTTTGTACTTTGTTGTTGTGGTTGTCGTGGTCCCGTGCTTTGCTATTGCTTGTTGGATGCCGATGCTGCTTGCCAGGCTTGCCTGTTGTTGCTTGTTGGATGCAATCCGGCTGACGCTTCGCTGGCTCGCTTGTGGCTCGCTCCTCGCTGGCTGCCGCTTACCGGCTTGTTGCTTGCTTGTGGCCTACTGCTGCTGCTGCTTGTGGCCTATTGTTGCTGCTGCTTGTGGCCTATTGTTGCTGCTGCTTGTGGTTTCTGAATTTTGGTACCCGTATGCTGAATTTCTTCTTGTGGTTTGCTGTTGGTTTGTGCTGGAAATTCTAGATGGTGGTTGTTGCTGTTGCTGGCTTCCTACATATAATAAATTCAGCAATTTGATTTTTGTAATTTCGTTTGACATTGACACATGTATTTTGAATGAATTTATGATATTATATTAACTCGACCCAATTACCAAACTTTGTTCTTCACTCAAACAAGTTACGATCTTAATTATATGTTGTGGAAAAATTAAAGTATAGTATTTTATGGAAGCATTTGCATTATACAAAGCAACTGAAAAATTAATAAGAAGACATTCTATAATATGCACTAAGAAACTAGCAGTTAAAAAGTGACTATTATAATCTCATCAATACTTAAAACACTATGACATGAACCAAAATTACATCAAAAATAATTTAATTGAGAATGTAATTTATTTTTTTATTAAATTATTATTAAATGTAAGTAATTTTATAAATTACCATATTGAAATGATTTTGTAGATATAGAAAATTAATTGAATTTTAGTAATTTTGTTGAGTTTAGTCGTCAAAATAAGTTGGTTTGAAAAATTGCGTAAAATTAGGTAGATTTTATTTTCAGATCAATTAGAATTCGAGTTGAACCAGGTATTTACTGGGCCTAATTGAGTTTTGGGTTAATATCGGTTTAGTTCGGTCGGGTTCGGGTTTGAATGCGCAGTGCTGTGGTCGGGTCGAATATAATCTAGCGTGGTTGCCGGTCGGTGCGGTAATCCTGAGGTCGGGTTTCGGTCGGGTCGGGACCCGACCCTCACGGGTCGAACCGGGTTCAAGTCGGGTCGATGTCGTGTTAACCCGGCGGTCGTGCTCTTTCGACACCCCTAGGTTGCACTTGTTAATGAAAAGAGAGTTTGAACAACTTACAGTTCAAAAGAGGTTACATCCTAAAACCAATTGCCAATAGCTTATTAAGTTGTTTATTCCTCTCCCCCATATTCAATGGAAGAGAGTTTGGACAATTTGGGTATGACTAGAATCTAACGACGAGTATTAATGAAGTATAAAGCGCGTGTTCCAAGTAATTTGGGGACTACGAAGGAGGCAAGCGAGATTATGTGTGATGGGGTGGGTTTTACAATGAAAGGGAAAGGAAAGGGGGAAATGAGGTGTACAAATACAAGATGATACTATAAATATACAAGACGATATCTAACTGTTCACGTTATTTTTCATCATAAAAAAATCATATCGAGCTTGGTTTAACTTCATTTGGTGTGGATTACACATCATGACCTCAAAGTCAGGGATTCAAAGTGAGCACAGTGGCACTTGGTAGAGATTCCCCTCATTATTCCCCCTCATTCCACTTGCCAAGTTGAGCCTCTACGGGGACAAAACCGTAGACTATTCATCTTACCAATTTTTCTTAAAAAGATATCACAATAAGTGTAGGAATACCAAGTATTGGAGAACTATTAGACTATTACATTTAGTTAATAAATTAGCCGACTTCTGCTGCTAACTCCTGCATTCTTTTAAGGTACAAGTTATGGCTACTGATCCTCAACTATGGGAAGTAAGTGTAGGAATACCAAGTATTGGAGAACTATTAGACTATTACATTTAGTTAATAAATTAGCCGACTTCTGCTGCTAACTCCTGCATTCTTTTAAGGTACAAGTTATGGCTACTGATCCTCAACTATGGGCTCCCTTCCCATAATAAATGGTCCCTTCTTAACAACTTGGACCTGAAACTCATCGCAGAAGTAAATGAACAACCAAATAGTCGACTTTCCCAATTGCATGTAAATAATTGAAGGACAATATGACAAACTAATTACACACTGCCATTTCACCATTTGGGAAAATTGATAGGCCTTCGTACGATGAATAAAAACAAGGTTTTGGGATTTAAACAGTAAAATGTAGAGACAGCCACATGAATATTCTTTAATGTAACCACTATAATTTCCCCTTGTTTTGGTAATTGAATAGTACTACTATACAACAACAGTATGATCATTTAGCAAATAAATATTACAATTAGACATGATAAAACTGATCATACCAAATTAGTTTGACAATTACTCAAAAGTCAGTTCTCTATTTTCGGTCCAAACTAATAAATAAGATTAGCTATGGCCAAAATTAATTGTTCTTTTCCTAAAATATTTATTGATAACAAACTCGTATATGGCCCGATCCAACTCAAAACCAAAATAAATAACTCACGCTCTAACAAATAAATCGAATCAAATTGACTCATATCCAACCAAACCTCTAGTTACAACCTCCTTAATTAAAAAAATGATATCCACTCCTTATGAAAGACAAAAGACAATGACCAAGCCAAAATACTTTCTCCATTTCTCTTGGGTCTTTACCGTAAAAATGGGAAGATTCGAAGGAAAACCTACCTTGTATAATGGAGTTTTATCTTACTCTTTTCATACTTTTAGTGCTTACTTCTATTTTCTATCGTCCAAATAACGTAATATTCCCTAAGTCGAACAATCTGGAAGCACCCCAACGTAAAAACAGGAATAACTTAAAGAAACAAAGTGAGTATAAAACAACAACCAAGTAAACGAAATTAAAGAAGAACCCTCGTTCATTGCTCACGAGAAGATAGATAAAGAAAGATGCCAGTGGGAGGAGAAAGTCTTTGAGACTCATGTGTACTGCTCAAATGACCTCCTAGGAAGGAAAACATCACAAGTATACTTACATAAATCTCTCATCCCTTCTTTACTTCACCTCTTTCTTACCAATTCCACTCTCTTTCTCTCTCTCTTTCTCTTTCATACATTGCTTTCTGTGCTTACAGAACAGAAAGTAACACCAGAATTTTTCAGCAGATATCTCCCTTTTTTTTACCCTCCTTTTTCTGGTTTCATTCTCCTAGGTTGTACTTGCTAAGCTATTTTGTCATGGAAACTGCCACCATTGTAGGTTCTGCAGAATCATCTGACAGTTCAGAGAACAATTTTCACAGTAGAAAAAAACTCATTCCATCATTCTCCACCTCAGAATGATCAGGGGACTCTGTCCTCACTTCCATTCTTTTGATTGTCATACCCATTTTCATACTTATCCTCCTTTCGTTCCTCGTCGTTCTTATAATCCTACTACGACGACAGAAATCTTCGAAATGTAACAGTTATAACAGCAACAGCGACAACAGCTGCAAGTTTGCTGCTCATACTACAATCAGTCTAGCTGAAAGCAGTCCAGGTAACAATCATTAGTACTAATCAGTCATTTTTTTTTTTGAAGTGTTATTAGTTAATGCTTTTAGCTTCTACTAGTCAGTTATGGCAAAATCTGAAATGGGTATTTGAAAATGAGTTGAATAGAGGTGAATAATGGGTGTATGTCAACCGTGAGCACGAGGCCTACATCACAATGTAAAAAGGGTGTACAAGTATATACGTACAAGGAGCTCGAAATGGCAACGAACAACTTCAACGAGGCGAATGTGATAGGGCATGGTGGTTATGGGGTGGTGTACAGAGGAGTCCTTGGGGATGGGACTGTGGCAGCAATTAAGATGGTGCACAAGGCTGGCAAGCAAGGAGAGCGAGCTTTTAGGATAGAGGTAACCTTGCCTTTAATTTAATTCCTTTTTGGCCTTTCATTCCTGTTCCATTACGATATGCATATGATGATTCCATTGTTCTTTCCTTTTCATCATTAATAGCAGGATAAGTTAGTTGATATCTGGATGTCTGGTTAATCCTTTGGGTTGGCAATCCGAGAGATAGAGACATAATTACAATAAATTAGAAATAATATCATAAAAGCAATACTTTAATGTGTTATTGACCATTTAAACTTGTGTGTATCAATCAACTTTTGTAGCCAAGAGACAAAAAAAAGTAGGACTTTGCTAAACAGTGTCCTCAAGGTTATGATTAACATTAAGTATATTTCCTCTAAAATGATATTAAGTTGGAATGTAACAAAAGCATCACGCATCATTTGCTGTTGTTGAATGTATAATTAGTAATTCTAAATTCAAGTTCTTATTCATAACCTTTGAAAGCTATGTTAAAACATCTTCCTTAAATAATAGGTATGTGCTCCATTGGATAGACTTCAACTTGATTTAAAGAGCTTATATAGTTATATTATTATTACATATACCCATTAAATAAAGTCCTATGCTAAGTTTTAAAGGAGGAAATTTCTTAGGGGTTGACTTGCTCCATCTTTGTTTGGCCTTTTCTTCGTAATTTTAGTAAACTTGATCAGTGAAGAATAACAAATTAACTATGTTTACCAATTTTTGTACTCCTATTTTAATTCCATATGGATCTGCATTTATGAACTCTGTTCAAATTTCCACATGGGTTGAAATATAGTAAGATGATAAAGAAAATAAAGCCAACTTTCTCTTTGAGCAGGTGGACCTACTGAGCCGTTTACATTCTCCTTACCTAGTGGAGCTACTTGGCTACTGCGCAGACCAAAATCACAGGCTCCTAATATTTGAGTTTATGCCAAACGGTAGTCTACAACAGCACCTACATTCACCTCACACCCATCCTCAGCCGTTGGAATGGAGCACTCGCTTAAGGATAGCCCTTGATTGCGCCCGAGCCCTTGAGTTCCTTCATGAGAATGTAACACCATCAATAATCCACAGAGATTTCAAATGCAGCAACATTCTGTTGGACCATAGTTTTAGAGCAAAGGTATCTGATTTTGGCTTGGCTAAGACGGGATCTAACAAGATCAACGGTCAGATTTCAACGCGCGTCCTAGGGACCACTGGATACCTGGCTCCAGAGTGGGTTCTTTTCCTCTCTTGCCCGGCCCCAACTCCCTTCGCTCCCCCACTTTCATGCATCACTGTTATAACCATATAACTGAAAACTACAACTCCCTAATAATGCAAAAATGTATATGTGGTCCATAGCAAACATGTAACTCCTTTAACATTTTCCTAAATGTTATTTTGTGAAAACAAAGAAACCATGCTAAAGACAATATGTTAATCTGCACCTATGAAAAGAAGGATGGTAGAATGTCGTTTTAATTATTATGGAATGGACACACTTAATGTTGAACAATTAAATGACATTTCCTATTTAATCACCATCATGTGATCTTCTCTTTCTTTTGGAGGTTTGCCCTCTTACGGATGTTTGTTGATAAATACGCAGGTATGCTTCAACAGGGAAGCTTACTACGAAATCAGACGTTTACAGCTACGGGGTGGTTCTTCTACAGCTTATAACAGGCCGTGTACCAGTTGATACAAGACGTCCACCAGGAGAGCATGTCCTTGTCTCTTGGGTTCGTACTGTTCGTTTTTGTAACATACTGTAGAACGCTGTTAACTTCTCAAAGATTAGCAATTCATGACATAGATTCTTACTGAATTAAACTGGTTATTACTGACTAAAACTGAATTTTACTGATCAAAACTGATTATCCTAAAACTTCGAAACTCCTAGTGAGATTTAGGCTTTAGAAAATAACAAGTATTATTTTCGTTTAATATTCTAAATGTTGTTCTATCAGAATGTTGATAATTTCTTCATATTCAGGCTCTTCCAAGGTTAACACACAGAGAAAAGGTGATGGAAATGGTAGACCTAAATCTAAAAGGCCAATATTCCCAAAAAGATATTATTCAGGTTAGAAGATCTATTTCACTAGTTTTCTGTCATTACCATAAGAGAGTAAAACTAATTAAAGATTGATCCAACTTCATTATTATTCTCTACAGATCGCGGCGATTGCTGCTGTTTGTATACAAGCAGAACCAGATTACAGACCATTAATGACGGATGTTGTGCAATCTTTAATCCCCTTGGTGAAAACCTCTCCTCTGTTCCCTCCACTTCATCTAGATTCTGCACTAATTTCGTGAGTCCAAAGTCCAGGCGGTCTTCTTTCTCATAAATAATGACTCATTTGATTACATTCTTTCGAATCCTAAGGAGATTCCATTCTTCGTCTGGATCATCCTTATTCCTTAAACCCAATGAATAACGATTGTCAACTTTCAAAGAGTAACTTCGGAGCGATCCATGAAGCGAATACTTGGGATGAGACCGGCGAGTATCAAGGTTGAATTTGTTTAAAAGATTCACTTTAATAACTAATATGATTGTATAATACAATGTGGTTTACCATTCTTAAAGCTTTCAGTTGAATATAGAACATTGTAATAAAAAGTT
The DNA here is from genome assembly GCA_947648045.1 of Beta corolliflora. Taxonomy (NCBI): domain Eukaryota; kingdom Viridiplantae; phylum Streptophyta; class Magnoliopsida; order Caryophyllales; family Amaranthaceae; genus Beta; species Beta corolliflora. The sequence continues at coordinate 30,632 of CANSZD010003218.1, read as the reverse complement.
CGGGATGTTTACGTTACCTCGAGCTCTTATAGTTTGCCTGTGGTTACAGTTCTTAAACCGAATAAAGTTAGTTTATCTGCAAGACCAGAAAAGTCCCAAATGAGCAAAGGCCTGCCTCTTTTGATCTTCAGAGCCTACGGACCTCTGGTATCAACTATCAACAAAACAAAAATTAAGCACATAAACCAAGGTTTCTAAGTAAGCAAGCTTGCATGATTATATGAAAAGATGAAACAAACACGTACTAGTATTAGCAAAACTTTACCGTAAATTGATTAACAACCTATACCCATATTTACTTGATCTAATTTGGACTTGACCCAAAAATTGACTACACAGGAACCAAATATTATTGTGACACTTGACCCAAAATTGACTCGATGTGAACCGAAAATTATTGTGACTAATATCGGTTAGGCAATCATAGTAAGTTAATTATCGAAAAAAATTGACCCCACTTGAATAGACTCAAACCATCCTAAACCAAGCCCAAAAAAACTCTTGAATAGATACTATAGCCTCCCAGCAAACATTGCTACTGAACATATGTCCATCTCACAATCAACAATATGAGTTTCATGAAGCTAAATGTTAAGCCTTCATAATCCAAAACTAGATTTTTTGTGAGATCTCGAGTCTTAACAAAAAGTTGAAAATTTTTCATTCTTATTTCATTTTCAGTGGACAGCAGAAAAAATGTCATATATATCATGTTGTGACTGTCATATTGATATCTCAGTAATCCCTATCATTTTAGCTAAAGAATCTTGAATGACAACCTCAACCATATTTTTAGTCCCTACAGGTAGACAACAAACAAGTTTATATCAGTGTACAGTATAACTACTATTAATCTTAGCAGAATTAAGAGGCCTGCAAGCACGTACGATGTAACATGCTGGTCTAAAACCTAGAACTAGTGCATTTGAACTAATTATAGGACTATATATAGTAAAGAGAAAGCATTAATCACAAAAAGGTAGAGTCCTTTTAGACTCGTAACATACTAACATATATTGTCCCTTCAAAAAAAAAAAAAAATACTAACATATATTGATGGTACGAGATCAAGTTTACTTTATTTGTTTTGATTATTCATCACTATTTATGTAACAGCTAACAATAACACTAACAGGCTAAGTGTTCGGTAGTTTATCCTTGTTTTATGTACAATAATTTTTTGTATGTTTTTGTTTGTGAGGCAATTAAGGTCAATAAACACCAAGCGACCTTTCATCCACCAGATGACTTCCTATCTCCCACACTTTGGTACCGCCGTTTAAATCTCTGTAGAAGAAAATTTTTATGTTTGGGAGAGAGGCTTGAGACTGTTGGCCTCTAAGAAGACCCATCATGGCGAACCCGCAGAAATTCTTCTTACTACGTGCTCCCGAAAGCCAAAAAAATTAAGGTCAATAAACCCTTTGTTTTCAAAAGAGCCATTACTTACATAGCCCAACTAAGGACTTCAACTCGAAATTAGGTAACTTGATTTTGTCACAAACACATGATCAAAAGTTGGAACTGATTGATTTCAGATTGAACTTATTCAAATTTGACCCGATACAAAGCAATCAAGCCATCTCGATCTAAACAACCTAGTTGCCACCCCTACCTTTTTGCTAGGATTCAGATTAAAACTTGCAGTAACACAAAGAAGCAAGGTTGTTTGGCTCCTATGGATGCCTCCACTGCTAGCAAAAATGAGGTTATTGGTTACAGCTATGAACACTTCAATCAACTAAATTCGCAGTTCAACATCTACGAACCTGAGAAATTTTCATTTTTAGTATTATGATGAAACATCTACGACCTACGTGCCTAGGATTCTTTGTAATTTTCTTATTTGGATGTATAAACATATACCTAGGATTTATCTGAGAGGAACTTAGTGGAAGGGCATAACAAATAATACCACTATTAGCAAAGCCCGCAAATTAGATGGTGGACTCGTGCCTACCATTGGGGATGCAGACACGGCCAAAAACGCAACCTCAAAACACATAAAACGCGCGAAATCACCGAACACATTGCTCTCCAACGAACATTAAGTGGATCGCGAAACCAATGAACATCAACCGTTCTTCAATGAACATCGACGATTTTGCTCTTATATTCATCTTTTTTTCTTCTTGTTCATATGTTCACAAGCCTCACAAGGCTTTTTTCTTTTCGTTTCTAATTTCTTCCGCATGCTCAGTTTATTTGCTCATCGGGACGTTGCTTTTGTTCATCAGATTGTATAAGAGCAAAAATCCGATCGACGCTCATTGCAGTAACGCCGATGCTCATCGGCTTCAGCCCACTTAACGCTCATCGGTAACGCTGATGCTCATTGCAGTAACATTTAACGCTCACGGCTTTGGCCCCGTTTACCATCCTAATTGGTAGACACGAGTCCACCATCTACCAATTGAGCAAAGCCAAACATTTCAAAAATTTGGGCTTTTTTTAGCTTTCAAACAATGTACTGACTACCACTGGTTTATCTGAAAGTAACAAGTGGAGTGAGTAAGCCAACAGAGAAAACAAAATGAACATATACTGCAGTTACAAGCATATAATGATGGCCTACATTGGTGTGGATGGCAAATTAGATCTTAGAGAAGGGGTAAGATGTACGTCATGCATCCAAATGCACTAACTATAATTCAAACTAAAAGAAGTCATGATTTTGAATGAAAGAACAAATTATATATTCATTTATAAAAGAACGTATAGTTAAAGAACATAATAGTATAATAAAAGAATATGAAGAAAGAATGAAAATAACATTAATCAAGAGTATATATTGGACATCATGCTCCCTTGTGTATAATCTAAGCATTGGATATATACTCATTGATTCATGAGTGAAAAAAATCAAGAATAGCCTATAAAATGCTTGTGTTTATTACTCTCCACATCCTAAAATACGCCACTACCGATATTTTAAGAATGTTCGGAAACAATGTCAAAAACAGAAATAGGTTATGATCAATTTCCATATATATACCCACTTAAAAGAAGTGGTAAAGAGAATGGGAAATGAGAACACTGTTATGAAGGTCGATTCAGTGGAATACTGATTTAATCCTTAATTTATAAACTTATATGGTTGGAATGATATGACACAATTGATTCCAAATAGAGGGTATATTTGAGTATTTAGGTAAAAATTACATAGTAAAACGCAATTCTTATATTAGACAGTATGATATAATCAATACCACTATTATTAGTAAAACAAAAATACAGTAAGAGTTACAGGGAAAATAAAAACAAGTAAAATTAATGATGTAAATGAATTCGATGGTCTGAATGGAGACCAGCTGAAAGTTAGAAAACGAAGCCATAAAAAACAATGTAAAAGAAGAACTCACTAAGTCACTGTTGGGACCATTTCATGTCATGTGCTTAAAATGCAACCTGCAGCTTATGTCCCCTGTGAAAATGATCAGTCCAGATTCCAGAAAGAAAATATCCTCCTGTAACTATCTAAGTCTACATTTACAATTCAACAGATGCACTACTTCCCTAACTCATGTTTATATCAACTAACATAAATTAAGCTAAAACACTAACTCAGATTTGGTACATGAGTCAATCGAGTAAATACTATTAGATCAGTCCAGAAACGAAAAACCTGCTGAAAAAACCCAAAGCACCAAGTGGTTAAGCGCTCAGAAGTAGAATTTTGTCATGGTAAAAACTTCTTGGGGAACTTCGGCAACTCATGCCAAGGCTGAGGAAAATTTCTGGTGCAAAAAGATTCAAAATTTAAATTTGTGAATCAGCTTCCAGTTCTTTTCTGATGTCAGAGCCTTCACCAATTTCCTTCTCAGATTGAGACTTTTTCTTACCAAGTTTGTCTGAATATTTTGCAAAAGCTACAGACAACGCTGATTTTAAGATCACTTCTGGGTCCTTTTTCAGACGCTTGCTAGTGTCTTCTGTTTCCTTCTCCGCCGCTGGTGCTTCGCTCTCTAAAGATCCCAGACTTGGATCATTCTGCAAAGGAGCTTCAGGAGCTACAGGGCGGCTTGGTGCCACACGTTTGAAGGGTTCATGAAAGGTGTCATACAAACGTTTTACCTAATTCATCAACAACACATGTTTCACGTTTTAAAAATATTGACCATCACACCATATTAGACTCTACAAAGATGCCGTTGTAGGCAGAGCACAATTGTAATGAGTAATTAGATAGTGTGACTACACACCCGAAAATTATCTAATATTACTAAAGATCAAGAGAACGGCAATTATAGACAGAACTTGAAAGTACCTTACGCTCCCCGATGCCAGGACAACGAGCTAGATCTTCCATAGAAGCATCCATGATATGAGAAAGAGACTATAAAGTATCATGAAATCATTAGGTAATTGTCTTTGCAAAAAGCTAATCCAAACAAAGTTGATCATCTGGCCTACCCCAAATGTAGAACCAAGCGTGACTACATCCGTTTTGTTAACATGTCGAACTCCAGTTAGGGCATGATTGAGCTGTAACAAGTAAAATTACCAATTAAAGTTCTCTTGGACACAAAAAAAAAGTCTGACACTTTACAATATGCTTTCATACGATAACAAAATGTTCAAAAGACAAAGTCAGAGAAAGCCTCAACTTGGCTATATAATATATGGAGCATCACTATTAGTTATGGTGAATGCCCTATATAGCACATACCCTTGATAAATAATCTGAGTCCATATGTCCTTGAATAATATCTGCCGGTTTATTCTCATAGACTTTAACTGTTTCAAGGTATCGACCACACTCCTCCACGCTTAAATGCAAAAAGAAAAGAGAAATGGCAGGTTTATAGTAAGCAACATAAGTATGAGGCTATGAGCCTGCATGTAGACAAAAAAAATTGCTGAAAAGATGCTGCTTGTTAGTGGATTTGTTAAAAAACAAATGAAAAAGTGCTGGTCATCTATTTTCTCAGGTAAAGAAAACAGCTCCACATAATGTTAACCAGAAGAAATAGTGGGAGTGTATACACAAAAATCATCAGTAACAGGGGCGGATCTAGCGTGGGTTCAACTGAACCCACGAAATCCGTGAAAAAGCCTGGAGAAAATAGGCTAAAAATTCAAAAAGTTCTAACAGATATATTAATAACGCGTCCCATTAGTTCCGTTAGACAACTCTTGGCTCAGTGGTTGAGAAGTCCCGTGTTGTTTCCTTTAGTTTCCATGTGACGCGGGATCAAGTCCCAAAGACAACATTTTTTTTCTTTTTCTTTTTCTTTTTTGGCAACTCCTCCTGTAATTCTTCATCAGCTTTGTTTTTTCTTTTTTTTTTCCTTTTTTCTTTCGTATACTTTCTCTAAGACTTTCCTTGGGTTCTTTTGTTTTCTTTCCATTAAAATTTTTTTAATCTCATTTTCCTGTTGTTTCTTTTTCATGAAAACCCCAATTTATTGACTGTCCATCACTCCTCTACCAATTTATTTTTAGATTTATTTTCTTCTAATTTTTTATTGTAAATAGTTGATATCTTCTTGTTTATAATAAATATCTTTCAAAATGTTCAATATTCTTTCTGTAGTCTTTTATACATATGTATTTTTAAATGCTTAAATTAGTGCTAATCAATTGCTAATTATATTGAAGATTATTTCGTCCGTTCCAAAATAATCTGAACTCTTTGTTTTTTTGTCCTAAACTGGTTTGAACACTTTCAGTTTTAAAATTATTCAGCTATCATGATATTGGTTTTCAAACACCCCTTTGGTCCACATAATTGATATATGTGACCCAACAAGTTAAATTTCTAGTCAGCGATAGGCCGATAGTAATTTAGAATTAAATAAATACATTGGAGTATTTTAATTAATTTATTTTGATCTTTCTTTTAACGACTCGAACCCACACAGGTTTAATTCCGGGATCCGCCACTGATCGGTAACATTGCATGAACATCAAGACATCCACAGAAGAGGGAAAAAATTTCCAACTTTCCTAAAGAACGCGAACGGGAGGTTTATTTTTTAATAAAAAAAAATGAGTCATTTTACCTCCAACCACACAGCAGAGTGCAATCATGAAGCAGACAGGTCTTTGTGACTTCAAGTAAAGGCTTGACTACGTCATCCTGAAATACATATTAAGATACTTTGACAAAAGTTATTACAGTGGTATATGCCAATGACACTGCCCATATAAGCTTCATTCCTCGTCAAACATGATGGAGTTAACAAGTCAGCCAAGCTAGTAGCTTACCACATCAACATGGCATAGTACCACACGAAGTCTGAAGTTCTTCTGCAGTTCCCGTATGCGATAATATAGATAGTCTGGATGAAGCAGGTGATAACGGAGACTGCACAATGTCAAATGAGGTATCAGTTGATAGAAGACAATACTACCTCCGGTTTTTATTAAATGCAACAATTGTCTTTTTGCAAATATATTAAGAAAAGAGGAGAGAGAGAGAGAGTAAATTAGACCCAATTGCCCATACTATTTGTATGTGAGGGTAGGTGAAGAGAGGGTCAAATGGTTGAATTGCTCCAAAACCTTTACCAAGAAAGGAAATGTTGCATCTAAAAAACAACTAAAAATGGATATTGTTGCATCTAATAAAAAACGGAGGAAGTAGAAGATAACACATATCCTAGTCAAGGCCGGAGCCAGGATTTTGGATGAGGGGTAGCGTAATTTTAAATTGTATTGGGTACCAAAAAGAAATACCCCATAAGTACTCAATTCAAAATGTTACATAATCCATATACAACCTCAATGACATAGTACTTTAATAAAGGAAAATTACAATTATGCATGACAAAGACTCAAATTTGAAACTGATTTGCAATTAATCACATCAAGTTTTACATCTAAAAACAAATAGTTCTCAAATCTGTTGGCTTAGTTGAGTCAAAGGAAGACTTGGATTAGAATAAACATGATTTTTATTATGTCCTTTACAAAATCCCTCTTTTCTTTTTCTTTTCTAAGAATACACTAATCAACTCAACTAGTATGTTTTTAATCACATCATAATTCTGCATTAGAACACTAACCTCACAACTAACATCACAATTGTATATTACTAAAAAATTCACAAATTGTATATTATATACAGTGCCTTTCACCAAAAATCCAAACAAATTGACATTTCACACCTGTAAATTAACAATTTCAGACCAAAAATTTATAAATTCATACAACTCACAAATCCAAAAACTCACAATTCATAAATCACAAGTCTCAAAATCAACAACCAATATGCGATGAAAAAGAAGTAAAGAATTGATAAGAAAAAAAGAAAAAAAAAACACTAACAACTATACAATTCCGGAAGCCCAGCAGCCACCACCGGTGGCAGTTCAAAGCACCAAGACTGGCGGCTATCACCGGAAGACGTTACAGGCAGCAACGCCTGCAAAGGCCGTAGAGGTGAAAGAAAACGCTACAGGCAGCAACGAAGAGAGAGAGACCAAGAGAAGAGAGACAGAGGAAGAGGAAGAGACTAGAGAGAGAGGCGGAAGAGAGCGGGAGGGAGAGAGAAAAAGCGACGGGTTAGGGTTTCTTAGGGGTTTTGTTTCAGCGTTTTTTCACTAAAAAAAATCAATTTTTAAAAAAAATCAGGGGTAGCACGTGCTACCCCTTGTTACAAGGTGGTTCCGCCCCTGATCCTAGTAACATTTGGCAAATATTTACATAAATTCCTTGCAGAATTGCCAGCAACCAACAAGCAAGATATGCCTTCGCTAAAACAGAAATACTGATAGAACTCATGACAGGAACATATATCAAAGGGGTTACATTAACAGTTAATCATTAGCAATCACAAGTAAAAGCTGCCCTTGATCGTCACAAGAAACTCTTCCCAGCATCAACTCCCTAGGCACTCCAAGGGTTCTTCTAAAGTGAAGAAATGCATATATACCAGAAAAGTTTCTAACCAACCTTAGATAAAGTGCACAAGAATTCTGCCCCAAAACATAGTCAGGAACAACTTCCGCAAAATTCCATCTTACATTTCTGATGTGCTTCAGCAGAGGATTGCCTTTCTACAAAAGGATATGGACAAGTGAAGTTAAATTCCACACGGTTTGGAAGTCCATAATTCCATTACTAACAATAATCAATCACTTCTGGAAAAAAAGGAGTTGAAAAATTATATCAAGGACAAAAATAAGGACTAAAAGGACAATGTCCTGAAGTAACTTCCAGGCAACTGCAACAACATACTGTTCTGAAAAGATTGAGAAATGAAGCATGTCTGCCTGCAGCAAAATAATGCTGACGACAGAATCTTACATAAATGTCAGTAAGATTACACTTAAGCATGCTAACCCACCTGCAACACAGGTGAGCTACCAGATCCCAGTGAGGCAAACAAAATGCAAGAGTAGTTCTGCTAACAGCGTGAGCAGTAATTCTCCAGCTAGCTTAGTCAGTAACTAAGCATGATTTTACGGAAAACAGGGCATTTGATCAGAACATTATGGAAACAAGCCAAAAGGGAAAAATAATGGAGGGATCATTACAACAATTGGATAAACTTCAGACGCCTCTTTCAGCTAAGCAAAGGTAGTAACTTACTGCAGATACATAAGATCAATCCAACTATCCAAGTGTACCAGAGACCTATTGAAATAGTAGCTTATAGGAGATAAGAAAATAATTTGCACAGAGGAAAAAGGAAGGGAGGATTGGTGAAGAGGTGGTGTACGAACTGCAAAGAAGTGAAACAATTCGGTATATGCTAATAAACTGGTAGTACTCGTCAATTAAGTATCTACAACCAGCAGAATACTCGTTAAAGCCTCCTCTTCTTCTTCCAACTAAAGCCCATTTCATGAATATTTCCAGATCAAGATGTCTGGGAAATAGCACTAAGCCTTGTCTATTCAATCTTACCATATATTGGAATCAATAGGTTCAGAAATGTGAGAATCACAAAATAATATGCCGCTCCCCCCTCCCCCAAATAAAATAGAGAGAGAGAGAGAGAGAGAAAGAGACAGAATGACACATCAGTGCTACAGTAAACACAAAAGAAAGTGATAAATTTGCCTCATCTTTCCACTCCCAAGCAAAGATGTTTGAACTGCTACCCTTCCTTATCCCATTACAACTTCTATATTTGACATTTACTCTTTCTTTTCTCACCCCTTATTCATATTACCCTGCTCCACTGCTCCCTAATAAGCTAAAAACAAGTCCTTAGGCCAAAAAAGCTCCAAAATCAAAATGTTCATTACTAAGAGGCGTAACAAAACGCATCTTAAATGAAAGCAAAAGAAACAAAAACAACCACATGGATGAAGGTATATAAATTTTTCGACTATACACTAAGGCAATTGATCAGCCACCTCAAATTTTCTCCCCGACTAAATGTGCATTCATCAATCTCCTTCCTGCACCCTTATCTGCTTCTACCCCGATGTTTCCAAGTGGTAGATAACCCCCACTTCTTCATTATAAATGGAGCAACATAACACATAAACCGTCAATAAATTTCTTTTCTTGAAAAAAATTCCATATGCATGGAACTACCCTTTCGTTCCTTGAGTTAAAACAAGAAACATCATACAAGAACATCTTTTCTTTCCCCTGCATTCTGCATACATATATATATATCTCCATATTTCTTGCACTAGACGGAATTCAAGTTTAGTTCTTCCATCTAAACTATCAAACCCCGACCTTTGGAAACCACAACGTCATAGGAATTTCTCCAATTTATTCAATGAAACGAAAGCATCACAATTTTCAATTGTCATCATTAGCATTTCAATGGTTCCCAGAAAGAACATCACTTATTTCTCCAGGATGACCCGTAACAGTTTCCTACTACTAATAGCCCATTCAAATTGTTAACATACTCAACCCACCACAAGCTAAGCATATTCTCACCCATCCATGAATTCCTCGATCAATATTTCACATCAAATGTATTCTAATCACAACTAACTTAGCATGATTTATAACACAATCAACAGAAAAATGCAACAATTCAGCAATTTATAACATGTCTAGGGATGAAATTCCAGTACCATAGGTCCATAACAATGAGTAGTGGATTTTCCTCGCAAATTACATATGATTTCATTACTATTACCCTCGTGTAGTACCTCCTACTAAACGGGCCGTAATTGTATTCTAATCGCAATTAACTTAGCATGCCTCACAACATAATCAACAAAAAAGTGCAACAATCCAGCAATTTAATCCTTTAATATCACAACCCTAAAAAAGGGGAAAAAAGCAGAGAAAAGGAGAAATACCTGCCTGTGACTCACAAGGATCGCATTACTCTTCTGAATAGGAGTTGTCGAACCCTCAATTTGCCTGAACAAACAAAACACCAAATTTAGAACAAAAACAAAAAAACCCACAAAAAAAAAAAAACAACAAAAACAAAACCCCAAATAAAATTGACAAACCTAGAGGAAGAAGAAGCATTTGAAGTGGAGAGAGAATGAGAATTAGAAGGAGGAAGAGGAGGAGGAGGAGAGTAGAATTCTGATTTCTTGATAGAAGAAAAAGCTTGAGAAAAGGTTTGTGATGGAGTGAAGAGAGAAGGTGGCGTTGATTTTGGTTGATTGTTTTCAAGAACATCTTTATATGATGGAATTTCGATCACAATTGAGCTCTTTTTCGTTTCGTTTTGACGCTCTTGTATGTCTTCTTCCATTCCTATTGATTTCTGCAACTGATTTGGGGATTTGGTAGGAAAGATTGGGAAAATGGAGGGAAAATGTATGTAATTAGGGCAAAATAAAATAAGCCTTCCTTACCTTTTTTTTTTTTTTTTTTTGGCAATATCTTTCTTTTTTAATAGGTTAGGAGGGGGAAAAAACTTAGTGCGCACCCGTGGAAGACGCAAATTAGATAATAGACACGGGTCTACCTTCCTCATAGTGCGGACGGTATAAAACGGCACCATTTTGTTATATTTTGATGGACCAAATTCAATTTCTCTCATGTGCGCGGCAAACGAGAAAAATCAGTTTATTCGATGAGCATCCATATCCATATCATATAACTAATATATAAAGCGAGTCTGGCCAGTTTACGAGGTCGCGACATTTGGCGTCCAATGAGGACGCCATTTGTCGCGCTCATTAAGTCTTGATGTCATTTTTTTTAAAATATAAATAGAGTTTTAAATTGATTAGAATACAAATAGAATTTAGGATAAAAATAAATAGAGTTGGGTTCACAATGAAAATCTTAAATATAGTAAATTGATTATAACTTTTAATATATAGTTCGTAAAATTATAATTTTTGTACCATTGGAAAGTGTTTAAAAAGTACTTTAAAATAAGATCCATTTATACTATATTTAAAATTTTATATTAAGGTAACGTATAAAAGGAAATATTAACTACATTAACGTATTAAAGTAACCTATTGCAATTAGAATTAGCGATTCAATTAGAATTAAGGTTAGAGTGTTAAAGTAATCGAAGGTAAGGTTTCTAATAAATATACTCCTCATATTTTCTTTTCCTTTGATAATAAACAAATGATGCATCCTTCGTCTCCTCGAAACATGAATGTTGGATAAGATGGGACATGGTCGATACATTAGAAGGAGGGTTGATATTGTTAATCATGTTGGTCTATTGATCATGCTTGAAGGGGCCTTTGTTTATGCGATTTTGTACCAAGTACGCAAAAGGTATTGGGAAGCCAGACAACAAGAACAATATACAAAATTAAATATGAGATAATTAATGATCAACAAGAATGTAAATAAAAGAATAGAAAGACAAACAATTGTTGACGCGGAAAACCCAAAAGATGGGAAAAACCGCGGGTGATTCTCTTGATCACTAATCCACTATGAAGATGCCACCGTCAATATGGGCGTTTGAATATAGTTTACACGGGTAGCTTTGTAAAGAATTAATGGAGATAGAGAGAGTGTTTGCTATGGAGATGCGAGGGTTTGTAGTAACTAAAGAGAGAGATCCATCCGGTTAGGTTACATCATCTATTTATAAATACCCTAAAAATACCCTTGTAACCGTTGCCACCTTCCTTGAGAATAGGAGATCTTCCCCTTTTTCCTCCAACAGTTGTAACTGCTTATTAATGCCAATTCCATGATTCTTGCTAACTAATACTTCCTACCTTCTCCTGCCAATATGAGATTTTCAAGGCCCAACGAGCACCGTAGCAACATACCGTAGCAACATATCTTAGCAACATACGGTAGCAATATTACCAATCCTTCATAATTTAACAAATCATATTTATATGATAGGTGCTTTAATTTGATTTGTAAACACAATGAGTACTAAAGAAAGGTAAGTTTTATCTTTAACGTTCTCCATTAACTTTTCATTGGTCTAGAACATATGGAGGTTTTATCTTTAATGTTTTAACGTACGGGGAAGATGTACGTTGTGTAGTATATCGTGACATATCTTTAACATATAAAAATATGTAGGTTACGCGTGATAGAGTGAATGTGTGAATGATATAGTGAGTTTCTTCGTGGCATATAAATTAGAAACAACGTCAAAGATAATGCCAAAATAGGGGTATAAATATTTAAAAGCTCTACTTCTTCTTCACGAAAAAGTCCAGGACGTTTCTTTGGGGTCAAATCTTGTAGTATCTATATAAAGTAAGTCGTATTTGTCTGCACGTGTGTTTCTTGAATTAAATTTCTTTACGTGTCATTCAAAAAAAAAAAAATTGCCGCATGTAAGATATTCAGAATAAATGTCCATGTGTCGCTTGGTGATTCCCACTCCCCTTAATTGCACAATGCCATAATCAGCGCCTCACTTAACGTCAAAAGTTTGAATTATTATAGGTAATGAAATCAAATCCTTCCATAAATTCATAATGTAAATATTCATAATATACTGTTGGCTGTCAAATGCTTGGTCTTCGGCTCTTCGTTCTTCTTTCCTCCGTCGTAATATAGTCTTTCACATTCACTTTTTGGTGTCAGAAAATGTTGTCTTTTATTTTCTTTTTTTGTCGATTTATTTGGGTTAAATTATCATTAATTTCTGCGGAAGCTTTCCAAAATACCCCTACTTTTCTGTCAAAACATGTGACCCCATTTATTCTTTCTGCACCATTCCAAGGAATATTTATTGCCTTTTGATTTTGTTTAAAGGAAATAGAAAATAAATAACTAGTTTTAATCCAAAAGTATCAAAAAGCGCTTCATTAAATATTTTTTTTTGGAAATCCTACCACTCATTCCATTTTCCTTAATTCCCGTGAAAAATGAGAAGTAAGCACTATATTATGGGACGGAGGGAGTATATAATACACGAAATGCATGCATTCTCAATGCACATATTCAAATATTGAGAATCGCATTCTTTCAAAAAAAAAAAATATTGAGAATCGCGAAAATCGATATCAGTTAAGGGGAGGGGGTGTCGTTCTTGCTTCCCAAAACTTTGATCATGCTGCAAGTTTTTCACTCCTCCATTTGCATAGCTTCTCACTCCTAATGCAACCAAATAAAAATTATGAAATCAATCTATCCATATATTTATAGGAAGAGGAGTAGTATATATCCTACGTGTCAAGCTTATATTTAATTTGCCTAATGTCGTTATTCCAAGCTTGCTTATAAACAACATTGCCACGTGTATGTAAATCGGTAGTCTATGCTGACATGTCACTTCGGTATTGATCTTGGCATTTGCCATTATATACTTGACAATAAAAAATGAGTAATTTAATCAATTAAAATCCTCTTAATAAGGGAATAAATTGTTTGAATCCTTAATGTAAGCATTCAGTCTTTGAAATCAACGGTGTGATATGAATTGCCTAATATCATTCGAATTAAATGGTAGATGCGTGATTAACCCGTGTAATATTTATTTATTTGTACATAATTACAAAAAACGTTTTAAATTTTATGAACTTTTTATAAATATATCATTTTTTATAATTATAATTCTGAAAATGCATAGTTTTGTTTCTAACCGTCTTCATTATTGTGTCGAGGCAGGTTAAAGGGTAATTGATTGCCAACTAGAAATGAAAATATATGATCAACTAAAGTAATAATTATATTAGATTATTAGGATCAATTATTTAGAGTGCTTCCTTCTTATACTACCTAACGATCAATTAAACAACGTTTTTAGCATGTATAAAATCTTTCGCTTTAGTTAGGTAGTATAAGAAGAAAGTAGATATGAATGATAAATTGATCTTAATTTTTTTTTTTTTTTTGATTAGGAAATTAAGTCAGCCAGGGCTAACCCCTACAAGGCTACTGGCTCGTAGGAAACACCAACAACGTTGGGCGGTAAGGCATGCATAGCATGCTAGGGAAATCCCCCAACATAATGTTAGGGGTAAGGATCGAACCCACGACCTCGGGGGCGAGGGGAGTGCTCTACCCACTTGAGGCTAACTCCTATCCTTGATAAATTGATCTTAATGATCTAATATAAACGATCGATCAAAAAATATACTTATACTACCTAATGGTAAAGTAGAGTATGAGTTAATGTCATCCCTTCGTCTACAACGAACCTAATCATTACGCACAATTAAAGTAGTAGGTTTTCTATTGAGTCATTATTTGAGTACTAGCAACTTAGATCCCTTTTCTTTTATTGGGTCAGATGCAAGTGATGATATTTTCGGTTATGGTTATGGGTCTATAGGAGTACAAATCATATTTGGGTAAGTAGGCTCTTGGTTCGGCCGTTGGGGTGAGATTAAGGATAGGACAATTTGGGTCGAACAATTCAAATCGCTTAGTTTTGTGAAATGTATGGGTAAGATACTACATAGTACATAGGGTGGTTTTTGTCCTGGGTGAAATGGTGAGAATAAGTAATTTGGGTGTATGTTAAAGTGTATTAGTACATAAGCGGTCAGGAACTTCCTTGAAAATTCATATGGAACATGGTCAGTGCTCTATAAAAATATTTTCAAATATTTAGTTTTTAATAATCCAAAATTAAATCTTTTTTTAAACCTACATATAGCCTATTTTGTAGCTAGACTCGAACGTTTTATTAGAAAGAAATTGATGGGAGTAAAATACTATTGAAATTCTATTCGGATATTAATTAATTAAGTAAGAATGTAATGATTTATATATTTGTTATTGGAAATGAGTTAACTATGTATCTTATAAAGTTTATAAATGTAATACTTCCTCTGCTACTAAATAACTACACCATTTTCCACTTTGGAATGTTTCACAATACATGTACA
Organism: Beta corolliflora; assembly: GCA_947648045.1. NCBI lineage: Eukaryota > Viridiplantae > Streptophyta > Magnoliopsida > Caryophyllales > Amaranthaceae > Beta > Beta corolliflora. The sequence goes on along the minus strand of CANSZD010003218.1, from coordinate 15,465 downwards.
ATTTCTTTATTCAGTAACTTTTCATATAATAGTACTAATAAATAATATGTACAGGTCATAAGCCAGTTCTAATCAACAAAAAACTTCCCATGCACTTTTTCATGACATTAGCTATAATCGATCGATCCTTTGAACGCACGGGTCATAAGCCGGTTTTAATTTTTTTTTAATACATGATATGATTATAAAAACTTTAAATCATGAGCTAATATTGAAACCATGATTTTAGGAGAAACATCCTAAACTCTTAAGTTTATAAAATAAAATATTCTGCGCATTTTAATGTATTTTTTTGTTTCATTTAAGTATTTATAGATGTATATATCACGATTGTAAGATTTTTAAAGTTAAAATGTTGTAACAAAGGATTTTTATATATCATGAAATATAATTTTACATTTTATATTCTTTCAACCTTAAATACATGAATTCTAATATTTATGGATTCAATAAATTAGGAACAAAAACAACTACTTAATAAACAAAACAATCCCCGTGCATAATGCGCGGGTCCAAATCATATCTACATAAAACCTCCCGTGCATTTTTGCACGGGTTAAACTTAGTTGTAGTATAATGAACACACGATATTGTTGATTGAACAATTGCAATTTCATAACATTTATGAATTTTTCAAATTTCAAAATGTTTTAAAGCAAAAAAATGAAAGAACATCAAGTTTAGTCCAATGAACATTATAGTATGATGAACACACATATATACCACCACAGGGGAGCAGCTGGTATTGGAAAAGGTTTGTGAGGTTAAAGAAAGCCTGAAAAGCGTGATTGATGAAACTCAGATGAGTTTGATAGTGCAGTACTCGGTTAAAGGCATGTATGCTAAATTAGTGGGTGATGCGGACGAGTTCATTGGGATAAGTTTATGCAGTGTAGAATGATTATGCCCAAACATAGATTTTTTGTTTGGGCGATAATGCGGCAAAGATTACAAGCTGTCTGGAAGGCTTCACGGATTTGATGTGGTCTCGAATCTTAAGCGCTTGATTTGTGATTTGGAGATTGAAACTCAAGAGCACTTATTTTTTAACTGCTGTTTTAGTGCTACTATTCTGCTGAAGATAAGGGAGTGGCTTGGTTTACATAACAATTGCACTACTGTTCAGGGGATGATTCAATGGATTGCAAGACGTAGATCCTCTAAATTTCAGAAACAGGTCTATCTTTGTTAGTGCGCGGCAATGGTCTACCACATCGGTGGATAAGAAATGATGTTTTATGGAATCGGTATGTCACCACTATTCCTAGTCTTGTGCATAGAATTCGGGTGAATGTAATTGATAGATGTTATGGTGTGATGCCAAGGAAGGTTGCTGTAAAGATGAAAGTTGGTTAAGAGAGATTACCATGTCTTGTTTGTAAATAGTTTTGCTCGGGTCTTGTGTGGGGGGGGGTCCAACCTAGTTGGTTTGCCCTCACTTGACTTGTGATAGGTTGTAATGTTGGTTTTTTTTTGGGTGTGCAATATATCTTACTCATTTAGCAAAAAAAAAAAAAAACACACGTTATTGCTGATTGAACAATTGCAATTTCGAAATCGAGAATGAACATTTATGAAAATTTCAAATTTCAAAATGTTTTAAAACAAAAAAAATAAAAGAACGAATAGTTGACTCTAATGAAAAATGTAGTGTAATGAACATGTACACATTCTTTTGTTGAATAAACAATTGCAATTTCCGAATGAACATTTTGGAATTATTTTTAAAATTTAATATGTTTAAGAATTTTTCAAAACTCAAAATTGACACGATTTCCAAAATTCAAAAATCAAAATCAAGAACATTTACGAATTTTTCAAATTTAAAAAATGTTTCAAATTGACTATTGTTCACTTGATTCATTTTTCGGTTCATTCATCCTAATCTTGATTCATATTGTTAGTTTGTTCATTCAAGTTATTCAAAATGTTATTTCAAATTACTTATATATTCATTGTGATGAATATATATGTTGTCGATATTATTCTTTGTAATGAACAAATATGATTCTGCAATGAACAACATACTATCTATAATGAACATCTTAATTGAATAGTTATATAAATATCCAAAAAAGCAGTAATTACAAAAGATGGTAAATTCAAGATGCAATATGTACTCAAAGGCAGAAATGTAACCAAAATAATACGGTATGTCCCATGTGAACATTAGGGCTTTGCAAAAGAACATCTATTGCTAACTAAAAACTATTGAGTTCATTAAGAAGATATTCTTACTTATGAACTTCATCCCTTTTCGATTGGTTTGATTTATGAGATATCGACACAAGAACGTATCCTTAGTTAGTTGTCGGTTTTGTTGAAGCTGAATTATTGATATAAGAAATAAAAGAGCGATAGTTAAAACAAAATTATTCAAGTTTATAATAAATGAATATAATCTTTCAAACACACAATTAACACATTTTAATAATCCTAATGAACACATTTTAATAATACAATGAACATGTCATAGATACATAATGAATATATGACCAAATATAATGAGCATTTGACTAAAATGATTTTAGTGGACACATGTTAATAATACAATTAACATTGACCCAAAAATGTGCACTTTATACTTATAAATACTACAGTAAACATCATATAATCATACAAAGAACATTTGAACAAATACCACACATTTGTAGACAAATATATGATAATTAATTCATCATTAATTCATATTATTTCATTAAACATATAATATTACACACACATAATGAGCATATGACTGAAATGCAACGAACATCTAACCAACATGTTTTATGTGAACACATGCTAATTAGACAATGAATATATGCCAAAATTCGTGTTATTAATATGCATGTATCAAACACACAATGAACATATGACCAAATGTACCAAACATCGAACAACACACAATAAACTTATGGCTATACGTAATGAAAATATGACCAATGTGAATTTAATGAACATATTATAATAATACAACGAACATATATAAATAGTACAATGAACATTAGCTATTTTTTGCTGCACTCTTTTCCAGATGTTGAACTCATTCCCCGCATTCGTTCACCGGGCTCTCTTGAGGTTGTTTTCATTTTTTCATATACCACTATCAACATCATAAATCTATTTTGAAATGTTCACTAGAAAAGAGGGAAAAGTAAGAAACGAAAGTTCAAAATGTAAAAAAAAAATGTCCCCTTTTCTTATCAAATGCATAGATCTAGTACCTTGTGTTTTTCGATTTCGCTTTGCAACTCGTTGTTTTCGTTTTCATGTATGAGAATTGTGCAAGAAAATGAAGAATTTGAAAGAGTTTGATGAGAGAAGTTAGAGAAATGTTGGAGGATTTGGGAAGAAGAGAAAGTCTACGAAAATTTGTGTGGGAACATAAAAGTACTAAATTTAAAAAATAGGTTTTATGTTTTTCGATGTTCATTGGAGATTCAAAGATGTTCATTCCGTGCGCGGTTGGCATAATGAAGGCTGCGTTTTATGCTATGGTGATGACCCACATTTTGACCCGTGCGCACCATTTTTATGGTAGACACGAGTCTACCATCTACCAAGAGGCCCGGTGGTAGGGTGTACAAGGCGTGAAAGGAATGGGTATGGCAAGCTGGGATTAGGGGTGTAAGTTCGGTTTTCGGTTCGGTTTCGGGATAAAACCAAACCAAGCCGAAATTAGTCGGTTTTAACATTTCAAGTCCAAATCCAAGCCGAAACCAAACCAAACCAAACCAAGCGAAATTAGAAACCCCAAACCGAGCCGATCCAAACCAAGCCGAATAAAATTTATCTTTGTTTCCGAAATCCAAATCAAGCGAAAGAAACGAGAACGGATAATAAGCCGATACATGAAACAAAATAAAATTTCGTAACTTTATCTATCATAATTGTCAATTCTTACAAAGAATAAAAATTTCGTAACTTTTTCATAATTGTAATTCTTGATATTTGTAAATAACGAGATACTTATACATTTGTAACATTGTAAGAAAGCGAAAAAATAACTACAATAATTTTACATAATAACGGACAAAATACCCTTCTTAATTATGAAATGGAGGAGATGCGCTGACTACTTCATTCTTCAAATAACGAAGACATTGAGATAATCGTGCAACAAAGATTAAGGCGACTAGTCTTTTGGAGTTCGAGATCTATCATCTATCCGGCTATCTCAGGCGAAAAACGGAGGAGATCTTCGAGATAGAAGAAGCGAGAGGAGAAGAAGAAGTGGAGGAGATCTTCAAGATAGATGAAACGAGAGGAGAAGAAGAAGTGGAGGAGAGAAAGAAACGGAGGAGAGGGAGGAATGGAGGAGAGAGAAACGCCTAGTATTAGGAGTGAGTTAGAAGAGAGCGAAAAGCGGTGGGAGTTGGGAGACGGGGAGAGGATTAGGGTTTTTTAGGACTTAGGAGAGAAAGAGACTCAAAGTTAGGAGAGAGACGGGTTATGGATGGGCTGAAGATATTTTAAACTCATCAAAGCCCATATGGCCATAATATGACATATATTACTTGTAAACTTCGGTTTAGTTTGTTTTTTTTTTTCGGTTTTTCAAAATAAAAACCAAACCAAACCAGCAAGGAAAAAAATAATTTTTCAATCCAAACCAAACCGAATTTATAAAAATCCAAACCAAATTACTAATTCGGTTTGGTTTTCGGTTTTTAACCACATAACTTACACCCCTAAGCTGGGATGGGGTTGGTTGCATAGGAAAGGGAAAGAAAAGGGGGAATGAAGGGGAAAGAGGAGGAAAAAGGAGGTATTTTAGTATAAGAATACGGCGCGTTAGTAAGTTATGTTAGGGCGGGGAATAACAATACCCAAAACTTAAGGTTACATTTGGTATTGGATAAACAACCCTTATATTTTTACATTAAACTTAAATTTAAGTTACATATAGAGATAAAAAAAACCTTTTATTTGGCGGTGGATACTAACACTCGATATATACTTCTGCGTCTCAAAATAGATTACTTATTTGCTTTAAGCTCATAAAATTAATACGGAGTATAAAGTGAGTTATTTTGAGTATATTAGATGCTTAAAGATAAAAAGATATAATTGAATAAAGGGAAGAGAGAAATTAAAAGAAGGAAAAATGTTGTGAGGGTTACTTCATGCTTGGGGGTTTAGTGGTGAGCGCGGTATTTTTAAAAAAATCTAAAATTATTAACTTTTGGAGTAGAGATAATTTTTAGATAGCAACTATACATTTAATGGTAAATGAAAAGCCTATTAGATTTACAACAATCTCACCTTGTTAGATATTGTGAAAATGACTCCCTAACTTGGGGTGTTTACCATAGACATATTTTTAGTGAAAATAACAAGATATTAATCCTAATTATATTAGAATACCTATTATGATAAAACACTATTTTACAAAATATATCCGATCCTATCCTTTGAAAGATCTTTCCTTTTGAGTAATGATCATTATTATTTAATTTGCTTCTACTAAAGGGAATTGAAAGAAGAAGCTGCTTTATATTGGCCTTAAACCTTAATAAATAAGATAAATTAGACTTTACTTAGCTTTTATATTAAGCACACATCCCATTTCACCTTAAAAAGCCTCTAACCCTAAATTCTCTCGCCTCCCTCTAAACATCTCTAAACCCTAAAAGCTTCGGCGGTCGCCCGGCGAGCTCGCCGGTGGCGGGCGGAGCGCCGCGTTGCTCCCGATCCTTTGGCGAGTGCGCACGTCCGGAGGTCTTTTCTTTTTTGTCGAGTCTTCTTCTCCTCCCTCCCCTCGTCGGTCTTAGGTTTTCTCTCCCCATCCCCCACTTCTACTAGTGTCGCTCCACCGCCCCGCCGCAGCGTAGTTCCCCTAAATCCTAGTGGTATCGTCGGTCTCCCCCTAGTTTTGTCATAGTCGGCGAGCTAGTCGCCTAGTCGTGTGCTTGGGCTTCCCTCTCCCCCTCCCTGTTTCGTGGTCGGTTAGAGTAGGTTTGGGCGTCCCCTCCCCCTCCCCCCCGTGGTCTCCGGTTGGCTTCCCGTCCCCCTCCCCCCGGTTGTCGTTTAGGGCTTCCCCCTCCCCCTTCCCCTTAGTTACGTCGGGTACACTTGTAGGGCTTCCCCCTCCCCGTCCCCCCCTTTTGTTAGTGTTGTTGCGGTTCAAATTATAGTGTTGTGTCGCTCAAAAATTGTAAGGCATCCCCTTCCCCCTCCCACTGTTAGTGTTGCGTTCTCCCTTTCGTTTTCCGACGGTGCGTCCTTCCTTCCCCCTTCCCTGTTAGTTTTAGTTATTTGTTTTTCGTTGGTTAGCTATGGGGCTGTGTTATTATGGTTGTGTCGTTTGTTAACTTAACTTTGCTTGATGATTTTGTTAATTCTTTGGAGGTAGTCTTTGTCTGCAAAATGTTGGATCCGGTTTATGTGGTTGGTTAGGGTTTGCGTGGCAGCCGATTTCATGGATGGGGTTTGTTTTATCCGATTTTGATAATCGGATGGTTCTTCGAGATCTAACATTGGTTAGATTTCAATCTCGCTTAGTAATGATTCTCTCAATCATTACCTTGACAAAACGATATGCGAAGCGGCTCCCCGATTTGTCGGTTGGGTTTATAGCGCGTCGGCTTCAATCGAGCTTCTCATCAAAGAGAAGCGGAAATACCCTTCAAAAGGGTATTGTGTCACAAAGGCATGTGACTCTTCCGGGACCCTTGGTCGTAGAATCCCATGTGACGAGAAGGTCAGCTGGGATTGAGTCTGTTGCGAGTTCCTAATCTTCTTTGTTACTTTGGTTACCCGCTTGTGAAATCGGTCCTCTCCTCCCGCTCCTTTTGTCGGGTTTCGCGATCGTCATCCATCGGCAATAGTTTTCACTACGGTTCGCTATCATCACGAGGCCTCCCGGATCGGCGGTTTTATCCTAGTTTACGTTATTTACATTTTTGTTATGTAAGAGCGAGTATCGCTCGGTTTAGTTTCTTTGGTTGTATTAGCGTTAAGATGTACTTTCGGTTTTAATTAATGCACATTTTCCCGTTGTCAAAAAAATAAAATATATAATATATATATATATATATATATATATATATATATATATATATATATATATATATATATATATATATATATATATATATATATATATATATATATATATATATTAAGCACACATCCCTGTGGGAAAGACATCGAATAGGGTCATGAAGCGCCCAAATACCCAATGAATACATATGATCGAGGAACAATCATTTTTCGGCTATTTTTTGGTAGTAGTTGGGGGCGGCGATTTCCACCTCTGTTAGGGTGTAGAAATCCCACATCACAACATCTACTCGGTTAAAAGGTCTTTTTCATTATGATGAATTCTACTATCTCTAAACACAACATAATTATACTAATTGTTTTATATCCCAAATAGATAGTCGTCCATTTTCAAATAAATGCGACAATTTATTTTTCATGTTAGGTAACACGTAATTTTATTTGATCATTAATATCTCTAATTTACTATTACTAAAAATTATAAAAGATAATATAATGAAAATGTGTATGACTAGTCAAAACAATATATTGCATAATAAGACTTGTATTATTTTCACTATATATATGAATAATGCAAAAGGACTCTAAGTGTTGCGTATTTCTTTTTGGTGAAAAAGTAGTTGCATTGATTAACTAGTCATGGCAAAAAGCCTATTATAATTTCTAGTGTGTCTTTGCATTTAGCTAAAAATGGTGAAGTACAATTATAAGATTTTCATACGATAGAGACATAAAGTTAGAAAAATAGCATAAGCCGAGAAAGGATAATGAGAGAGAAAGAGAGAGACATCCCTAGAGAGAGAAATGAAGTTGCATGGACCACGGTCAGAGCGAAGAAGACAACCGACCGAGACGGAGATCCTAACAACGGCCTTACAAACAATATTCATCGATTTTCTTCCCCACGATATTTTGCCCCGGGAGATTATCAATATCTTTCTTCCCTATGGCGAGAATCACGGACTTCGTCTTCCCCACAAAATTGAGAGAACGATGCAATCACAAATATGCTTTTATTAAATTCAACACTCACCGAAGCCATCTTTAAAGCCATCCATGCGAGAAAATGGTAGACGTGCGGGTCACTACCGAATCGAGGTAAACCCGGCCCAGGATATGATAAACCTTCCCACCACACCCAAAAATCTCCCTTCCCTGGCCGACCTCGTCCTAACAACATTCCACACTTTTCCCCATCCAAGCCGGCCATGAGGGACCACCGTTCCTACAAAGAAGTCTTCTCTCAAAAACCCCACAAGCCAAAAGAAAACCTCAATGATCTAAATGTCCGGCCACAACACCATAACTCGACCACTCTTCAAGAAAAAATAACCCCAAATCAAATTACGGAACCCCACTCAAACATCTTAGTGAGAGAAATGAGTAAACACGAGTAATGAGCTCTAGAATCTTTGGTGAAGATACGGAAAAGGTGAGAGGAAACCACCATCGGTGAATTTGAGGGCGATGAAATTATCAAAATAAAATGCGGGAGAAATGAAGAAAATGTGAGAAATGAAGAAAATGTGGAACTATTTGCAAGAAGTAGCATTGGAGTAGCCATCTCCTCCTCCCCCTCCGAGGTAATTCTTGATCATTTATTATGCGGAAGGAGTAAACAACCTTACAATTAAACCACTAGGTGGTTTGATGCACCTACTCACATTTGATTCATTAGAGGAAAAAATGGCAATGATAGAAAGCAAGTGGTTACTTAGATGGTTTCAAGATTTGAGGGATGTCAATAATCGTAGTGCTAGCCTCACGGAGGAAACTTGGATAACCATATACGGGGTCCCATTGATAGCTTGGAGTTATGAAATCTTTTACAACATTGGCTGCATTTATGGGAAGGTTAAATCGGTAGAGTACTCAAGAATGGATTATGCTAGGGTGCGATAATATCGGATTGTTTTTTCAAAATAAATAATCCATTCCTAATTGAAGTTGAAAGCAAAGTTGCAAAAATATTCGTCACGAGGATTCGGTGATCTATCAATCAAAGAATGATCCTGTCGGTTCGGATAACGAGAGATAAGCACGAATGGGGTAGCAATTCGACCAAAACATGTCGATGATGACGATGTTATTAACACTTGTCAAACCGCATGAAAATCTCGGTCCTCTTCCAATGAGTGTCAAAGAAAAAGTCCAGGAAGATTTGTGGAACAACGAACCCAGCAGTCCAATCATCTCCTTGGGAACAACCAAAACCCCACCCAATAATATCTCACCCTCAAAAATCCAAAAGCCGCTGAAATCTCCCTCTCTCATCAGCACCCCTATTAAAAATCTCTCCCCAACCAACTCACCAATTAAGAGCATGGGTAACAACGGCCTCGACCTTTCACCTTCAAAACGGTCCCTACCATCTTTAGAAAATTTAAAATTTTCTCCGGCCAAACCTCCTCTCCCTTCAAAAAATAAGCGGGCCCCTCCCCTTACATCCAGCCCACTTCGAAATGGGTTGGGCAGCAACATCCCCTATCAGAACCCCTCCTTCAGTCCTCACTCAAAAAAATCCTCTTCAAAACCTCCCTCTTTCTCATCTTCTATTTACGGGCCGTCCATACCTCCAGGGCTTTGAAAATTTCATACCGTCTCCTCTTAAGGATCATCATGAAAGGAAAAAGCTCAAAAAAAGCCCAAAAGAAAAAAGATAAAATTAGCCCACGCACCTTCGAACCCAAAGGAAATCTCATCTCACTCCATCCCATAGCTTTCTCCTCTCTCACAAAAAGAATCCCCATGATGGCACTGCTTGCTGAAATTATTGAGCTGGGATTAAAACTAGGCATGAATTTCAATGGACCTCTCTCCGAACTCCATGGAAAGATCATGGAAATTTTATGCCGTCAGCAGATGGCTGGAGGTCGGTTCGGTAATTTCATCTCTCTCTCACATCAGAATAATGCAAGATGATAATTTTTTCGTGGAATATACGGGGGATGGATGCAAAAGTGAAACGTAATGTGCTCAAAAAAATCCATTATCTTTCATGAACCTTGGTTCACCTTTATTGAAGAATCCAAGCTGGAATGCGTTTCTCGAGAAAATTTTGTCTTATTTGTGGAAAGACGGCGACATAGAATATTGCATCGGCCCCTCAAATGGAAACTCGAGGGCTGCTCTCGGTCTGGAGGAATTCCTTTTTCTTGAAGTCGAATTGTCGGGTGGAAAGAAAGCTGGATTGCCACTGGAGGGGCGACATACCTTGAGAAAACTTTCGGTGCATTTTGATTAATGCGGTACAATCCTTGCAAAGTGGAATTAAGATCGGGGATGCGGTATGAAATAAAGGAGCATTGTATGAACTCTCAACTTCCATGTCTAATAACGGGGGATTTTAATGAGGTCCTAGATGTGAATGATAGAGGAAGTAAATTCATAGATGTAGTGGGATCCATTGCATTTAAAACATTCATATCGACCTCCATCGATTGAAATTGGCCAGCTGGCGATGGTTGGTACACTTGGTATAGGGGTTCTTCCAAGAAGCAAGCTTGACGAATTTTCGTCCAATCGGAATGGATTGCAAAATTTCCCACCCTAAAAACTTCTTTACTCAAAAGAAGTATCTCGAGATCCTTTGCCCTCTTTTAATTCATACTCATGATAGAGATTGGGGACCCAAGCCATTCGAGATTCCAAAATGTATGGCTTTCGCATAAGGATGTTTGGAGATTGTTAAAAAAGCATGGAATGGATTGAATGAATTACCAATAATGGAGAGATTGAAAGTGGTGAAAGAAAATCTTAAAATGCGGAATAAGCGGGACTTCGCTGACATCGAGGATAGAATCTCCTCCCTGGAAAATGAAATCCATAGATGGGATTTATTAGCTATGATCGAGATCCGCTAGAGATAGGGTTGCGAAAAGAAGCGGTGCGCAATGGGATGGGAGCTGTGGGATTGGCTCAAAAGAAAGAAGCATTGCAGGCGCAAAATTCGCGTATTCAATGGTTAAAGCTTGGAGATAGGAATTCCAAATTTTTCCATCTGTGTGCATCCATTAGGCGAAACAAAAACAATATCTCATCTCTTCACATCGAAACTCCAGGTTTAGGAGCCCGGTAACCATCAAAAAGAAGCGGTGGCTTTCTTTAAAAGTCTTTTCAGCGAAGACCCCTCTCAAGAGCCGGTTTTTCACTTGGGCTTGATTTCAAAAACTTACGGTGGCGCAATCTCGAATCTCTTATAGCCCCATTTTCTCACTTGGAGATTGATAATGCCATGACATCCACTGCAACCCATCTAAGTCTCCGGGGCGGACGGATTCAATTTCGGCTTCATCGAAGGCGGCGTGGGACACCATTAAATGGGATGTGTATTCGGTGGTAAATGAATTACGGCTTTCGGGAAACTTCCTAAGGGGAGTAATGTAGCTTTTATCACCTTGATTGCAAAGATAAAGAACCCCAATGGTTTTAAAGATTATCGACCAATTTCCATGGTTGGTAGTATTTATAAAATAATAGCGAAAGCTATTTGACTCCAGGCGAAACGGGTGATGAGAGATTTGGTTGGTGAATATCAGTCTTCCTTCATTGAAGGGCGACAAATACTCGATGGGGTGCTTATTGCCGGGGAATTATTCGACTTTTGCAAAAGAAACAACACTAAGGCAGTGTTTCTCAAATTGGACTTTCACAAAGCCTTTGACTCCGTCTCTTGGGCTTTTTTTGGGTGGACCCTCGGTCAAATGGGTTTCCCCCCATTATGGTGCAAGTGGATATCTTCTGTGTCACATCGGCGGCCGCTTATGCACTTCTCAATGGGTCCCCTTCGGGCCTTTCAAACTTAAGAGGGGTATCCAGTCAAGGTGACCCTCTTTCACCCTTTCTATTTGTTTTGGCGAGTTGAAGTTCTCAATTTGATGATAAAAAAAGCATCGACTTGAACCTATGGTCGGGGACTCGAAGTCGGAAAACATGGCACCAAATTAACCCATTTGCGTGCGCGAGACGATACCATCATTTTCTCTTCTCAAAACCTCAGATCCTGCTTTCAGATATAAAAAAAACTCTCATTCTTTTCCAATTATCTTCGGGTTTAAAAATAAATTTCCACAAAAGTGAGATCTTGGGAATTAATATTTACGAAAATTGGTTGAATATGACAGCATCTAACCTTTTTTGCATGGTTAGAAAATTTCCTCTCACCTATCTGGGTCTCCCAATAGGAGGAAATATCTCAAGGCTGAACTCATGGGATCCCTTGATCGAGCGAATGAATACAAAATTGGCCACATGGAAAGGAAAGCTTCTTTCGATTGGTGGGAGGCTTACTTTGATAAAAGCCTCACTTTCAAATCTCCCAATGTATTACATGTCTCTATTTCCTGTTCCAATGGGAGTGGTGGAGAAAATCAATAAAATCCAGAGAAAATTTCTATGGAGTGGAGGGATGGATAAAAAGGTTTTGCTCACGGTTAGATGGGAGATCGTTCACTCCTAAAGATGTTTGGAGGGCTCGATGTAAGTAACATTTTCGGTAGGAACTTGGGTTTATTGTTCAAATGGGTTTGACGATTTTTTCGTGAACCCAACTCCTTGTGGAGGGAGATCATCCAATTGAAATACAAGTATCCAAGTTCCCTCACAATGGCAGATTTATCTCCTATTAATAAGGGAGGACCTTGGAAAGCCATCTGTAATCATCTGTTAAAAAATCCGATCTCAAGATCTCTCTTGCAATCAGGTTGTCGAATGAAAATTGGGAACGGGGAAGATACGTTGTTCTGGCATAACTTGTGGCTATCAGATTATTCGTTGAAATCGAAGTATCCAAGACTATTATCAATCTACGCCACTTCCTTTGGCGTCGGTAGCATCGATGGGATTACGGTTGGATGAGGCTTGGTTATGGGACCCTCCATGGATTAGAGCTTTCAGGCCGCGAGATCTAGAAGAATGGAATTCTCTATCTTCTCTGTTGAATCAGGTATCTCTTTCTTCCATTTCAAAGGATGAGGCGATTTGGACCCTCATAAATCCGGGACCTTCTCGGTGAAATCCTTTTATGAGGAATTTACCAAGAATTCGACTCTCATCGGAAGTCGGTTGCAAAGAAAATCTGGAAAAACTTAGTCCCGCATAGAATTGAAATTTTCATGTGGCTTGCTCTTCTAGAAAAAATCAACACAAAGGCCAAGCTTACTCTCATGAACATCATTCCCCCCTCGGAAAATAATTGCCCACTATGCAAATCCTCTCCCGAGGATGTATCTCACCTTTTGTTCCATTGCCCATTCTCACAATCTATATGGGCATGGTGGCTCGACTTATGGAATCTCAAATGGGTATGGCTGCATCCACTAGAATTGGCGTACTCACAATGGTCTTTTCTGGCAAAAATAATTTCTTCAAGAAGATTTGGCTTGCAAGCTTCATGGTGATTGTTTGGTCAATATGGAAAGAGAGAAATAATAGAACTTTCAACAATACGGCTAGTTCCCTTCCAGGACATTCAAAATCTCATCCTGTTAAGATTATGTTGGTGGTTTGAAGCCTTGGGATGATCCGTTTCCATACTCGACGGAGGAGGTGCTTGAGAATTCCTTCTTGTCTTTCTTGGAATGACTCCTCACAAGCTTGCCTTCATTCGAGAAATCTCTCACTCATTGGGCTGCTCCACCTCCTTCCACTCTAAAATGGAATGTGGACGCGTCTCATGACTTGGCATTATCCCGTTCGGCTATTGGTGGTGTTCTTCGAAATGCAAAATGTGATTTCGTATGTATATTCTCATGCCCAATTCCTGCGATGGAAATTAACTCCGTCGAAGTCCTTGCAATCCACCGTGCTTAGTCCAAATTTACGTATCAGCGTGATAGATTTCGTAACTTGACCCATTGTGATAGAATCAGGCTCGTGCATGTGTCGTCAATTGGTGCTCTAAATCAAATGGTGGGCCGTGGAATCTCAACTTCATTATGAATTTCATCAGTCTGCTCCCAAAAGAGCCTCTCAATCTCGATCTCTCATCAAAAGAAGTTCAAACATAGTTGCGAGATGCTTTCGCGAAACGGGGGTCTATTTCCATTTACGATTTTGTTGCTTGGATTTAATTTGATGTTTTGATAGATGATGTTATATTTGTTAGTTTGTTTGATCTTCCATGGCTGACTCTCGGTCATTGATGGTGACTCTATACGTAAGCGGTACTTCCTGAATGGAGTTTGATGAGAAATAAAGCGATAAAAAAAAAAGCGAAAAATAGCATAAGCCAAGTAGTATTATTGCATTCTTTGTCAAAGAAATCAAATTATAAGTGCTACAATCTTTCAAGAAGGGAGAAAGTAAATCTATGTTATCAAGAGTCAACCGTCGAGATATTGTGAAATTCCACCATACATCAAAGATGGCTACGTGACAAGGCCTTTTAGATTTTTTTTCTTGATATTGTGAAATTCCATTATACATCAAGAGTCAAGCAATAATATAAAAATCAAGAGTAATATAAAATTATCAAGAGTGGAATAATTTTATCACATATTTAATTATTGTTTATGAATTATATCGTTCAAAAGTAGTAGAAGTTAAATTTTATCAGCAATAATTAGTATCATCTTTCTTGTTAAATTTTAACTTCATACACAATACGAATAACATACATGTAATAAACTATACTTTGTTTCGTACGTAAAAATCACAAAACACGGTCAAAGAAGAGTATGTGAATAGTGCAAAAGTCAAACCGTGTCATCTATCTCGAAACGGTGGTAATATAAAGAAAAATTACCTATAGTTATGTGGGATCTAATAAGGTTCGTCTCAAATATAAAATTACAGTTATCAAATTTTTATAATTTTTATGATTATATAATTAAAGATAAAAACAGAATCAAACTTATAATAGTTTAGAGACCATTCAAAAAGTATAGGAGAAATTTACTAAAAGACAAATGTCAGGAGGGAGTAACTGGCAAGATTCAAACATGAACTTTCAGATTACAAGGTAAGATTTAAGAAATCCTATGAATCCGTACACCTAGCAATGTAACCTAAATTATATTTTCTAGATGATCTTAAATCTTAATAATCTTCATGCATTCCAGCCGTAGGAAGCTGTAGTGTGATCATCGGGTATAGTACGTGGTATTATTTGCATTGCGTATAAGTCAACATTCCATAACTTGCAACTACCATCTTGTTTCATAGAATTAACAAGAAATTTCCATCGGAATGCACAAGTATATAATTAAACTGTCAAACTATTTGCATATAGTATGATTTATTACAAAAATATCTAAAATTTTGAAACATTCTGCTAACGTTACACTATTACGTCATGTAAACTAATTTGAACAAGCAAAACCAACGCGTATCTGTACTTTTGCCTATAAATAAAAAAGAACCCTCTAGAGCATAAATAGTAAGTAATATAAATTCGGTCCCCTCTTACATAATAAGCAAATGATAACCTAATTAATTAGCTTAAGCAATGTGCAACAAGAACTTAGCTTGCACCAAAAA